>CM036938.1:2172922-2368136 GCA_020800305.1 Porphyrio hochstetteri | reverse complement strand
TTCGGCGTGGCCATGTAAATAGCCAATTTACTCCTTTGCAGGTGTGTTCTCCCTACACAAACGCTTTCCCCACTTTTATAGGAACTCTTAAAAAAATTAAATTCTTTTTTTTTTTTTTTTTGGCCTCTCCTGCTGAAATCACAGATGTTTATTTTATTGATATAACCTATACCTTGGTTATGCACGGAATAATGTGCCTCGACCAACAGTCATTTAGCAAATAATAGAGGCGCTCTGGATGCCTTTCCAATGTTACACATGTACTTGGTCATAAAATGATATGTGAAAAAAAATTAACATCTGCTTTCCTAAAATAAAGTGTTGCAAGTAGCTTTTTTTTCTTTTTTCCTTTTTTCTTTTTTTATGAATGCTTTCCTCATTTTAAAAAGAAATATGTAGAGATAAACTGGCATCCATATGTATAGCATATTTATAATGGTTTTAGGATTTGAAGGTAGCTATTCATTGCATAAGCCATTTAGAACTGACGTTTTAAAAGCTACTTAACCTCAGACATCCTCGAATCTTAAAGAAGGATTCCCAACGATATTATTTAAAGAGGAATTTGCTGTAATTTAATTGCATATCAAGGCGGAACTCGCACAGGCATGGCCCCGGATGCTGTGTTTAATACCGCTCCAACTCAGATTTTATTTACCTGCGTCCTCAACACGTCCTCCCCTCTTCCTTCAGAACAGATGCCCGGGAGGTGAGATCCAGCTCCCTCCTCGTTCTCCTTCCTCCTCTCCCACCTTTGTCCCGGGGACCGAGGCGATGCTTCCCGGCGATGCTCACACCCGGGCTATTTCATCGAGCCTTGTCCTTTGTTTGGGGAGGGGGGAATCGGGACCTACAACCACCGGTGTCTTTTTACCAGCTCCGCAATACAAGGACAGACCCTTTCCTTCAGGACCCCCACGCCCCCCACCCCCCGGAACGTTTTTGCAGAGGTTTTTTTGCACCCAAATTGCTACTCTGATGCCGCCCGCCCCCCCCCCCCCCCCCCAAGAAAGGGGCTCCGAGATGCTCCCCCTCGCCTTCACCCCGCCACCACCGAGATGCCAAAAACCCACCCAGCCCTGGGGGACACACACCATAACGCGGCTCCCCCCACCCACCCCTCCCCAAGCCGGGACTGGAGGGGGCGTGGGGAAGGGGGACTCACCCCCGGGGCTGCAGCTGAGCCCGCGTGGGACTGCCCCCGCTCGGGGTCAGGGCATGATGGGGGGCACACACCAGATCACAGCCCCATTTTATTCTCCCCCGCACCCCCAGCCGTAAGGTCTTGGGGGTGGGGGGAGACCCTCCTCACTGCCTCCCAAAGCTCGGGGCCTACTCTATACCTTTCAAACCAGAGGTGGCAGAGGGTGGGTGGGCTACTGCCTCACCCGCCCCCCTCCCCCACCGTGGGTGGTGTCTCTGTGCCCCCTCCCCGTGTCCTTGTGCGTGGGGGGGCAGAGCCGGCCGGCCTGCCCCGTGGGTGCAGGGGGGGGAGAGGTTAGGAGAACGGCCCCCTTTCTGAGTGACAGGGTGCGCTTTTTCTTCTTCCCCTCCCCCCCCCCTTCTCCCCCCTTCCCACCCCCCTTTTTTTTTTCCCCCAAAGGCCGAGCAGAAAACCACTGCTAACACGGGCAGGGGAATTTCCAGGGCGCCGCAGAGTGCCCCTGGTATTTGTTTTGGTGGGGTAGCTTGTTTTCTCTGCCACCAAGGCTGGTCCAGGGAAATGCGGGCTTGGGGGTTCAGTGAGGAAAAGTCATGTACAGTTTCTGGAGTGGGGGAAAAAAAAAAAAAAACCCCAAACCCCCACAGCCCAACCTCCCCCATAACCCTTCCTGAGTTGGTAAAAAAAAAAAAAAATCATTAAAATATGTTAAGTGACACGAAGTTTGGATTTATGTGGACACACCGGACAGAAAGTGGACAGAGCCAGCGGGGAGAGTCACGCTTTAAGACAGGGGGTCTTTATTTAAAGATGGTGTATTTATGGGGGAAAGAAAGGGAATATCTTACAAAGCTCTCACTATACCCCCGATAACAAAAGCTGTCACATCTTTACTTCTTGCTAGAAAAGAGCGAATGTCCTCATTTGAACATCTCTAAAGTGATTATTAGATGCCTCTCTGAGAAATCAGTTTGTGAGACCGAGCCCGGAACACACACACAAAAAAAAAAAAAGGGGAAAAAAAAAGGAGAGAGAGAGAGAGGGGAGAGAGATTTGTTCACAACTGTGTCCATCTCTTATTTTACCTTCTCAATACCGCTGTAGCATCCTTCGCCTGCACTCTCACTGAAGGACCTTTCGTTAGTACGAACAACCGTGCTTTAAAATAAAACATTTGCAACAAGGGTGGGGGTGGAAAAGGGCGAAGGATAAGAAATCCAGGTCACGGGTTTAAAAAAAAAAAATTAGTTATTAATATTATTATTCTTCCCCCCCCCCCCCCCGCCCAAGATGTGAGAACATTCCCCCCCCCCCCCCCCCCCCCCGAGAGTGTGAAATGAAGGACACAAAGACAGTATATCAGTGAAAAGAAGAAAGTGGCCTTTTAATGAGAACTAGAGGAAACCAAAACGTAGATGAAGTGTACCGTAAAAGCTGCTTCAAAGTACAGTCTAATTCCCCCAGAGTTCAGCCATCAGATAGATTTGGTAATTGGGAGTTTACTGCGCAGAGGTAAGGCAGCATGGTATGGATAACCTTGCGTTTCTTTCCCCTCCAATAATTATAGACAGGTTTCACGGGCTGCCTTTACGCAGCACCATGAGGTGCTGGAGACCTCTCTCCCTCCTGAAAATGAAGGAAGAGCCGGCCGTCACCTTTAAAAAAATAGCAATAATTTAAAAAAAGAAAATCCAAACTACCTCAGTACTCGTAAGTTAAAAGGATTTCCCCCTTTTCCAATTGTGATCCCGGCCGCAGACGGACTCTAAGCACAGGCGGTAACAGCATCAACCGGCTGCTGCTACTTTTATTGGTGTTTGCTCCTGCGCTTGGCTTTCATTTTGTGTGTATTTTCCGACCTGAGCTCTTGCCGTATCACAAAAAGTCTCCACAAGTAGCAGAGCGATAAATCCCACCAAAAATAAGACAGGTTTCCTCATCGATGTGTAATAAAGTTAAAGGACATTGTTTTGTCAGACAAGCGCTAAGTAGAAAATAAATCTTTGGGTCTGGGGAAACAAAACGGAGTGCTTGTTGGCATGTGTGTAAATTTACTTTTAAAAGCAATAAATCAATGTTAAATTGAACAGCTGGGTTCCCTATCTCGGAGAAGGTTTCAGGTTTAAGCGAAGCTGGGCAGAGAGGTGCAGCGGGACACCCCGGACGCCGAGCTCTGCCCGGGGTGCAAGCCCCCCGCACCCCTCCGCTGCCCACCGGCTGCTGCTCAGCCCTCGGAGATGCTGCCAGCCAGGGGAGAGGGACCGGAGGGCAGCACGGCAGGGGGTGGGAGTGGGAGAGCACCCAGTGGCATACACCTAACCCCCCGCCCCGGCCCACGGGTGAGGGGCACCCGCGGAACCTCTTGCTCCAGGGCTGGATATCGCGACCTGCGAAATACCCCGATGGTGTTATTACCCACGTGGTAGTTCCACCGTTTCTGCACCACGAGGCAGATGCGTGGCATCAGATGCGGGCGGCCGCGGGAGCGAGGGACACGGGTCTCTGCTTTTTTAATGCAGGGAAAACTCCCCGTTTCGGGAGGGTGAAGAAGTTGAGAGCACCTGCTCGCCTCGGGACCCGGGCGGTGCTTACCTCAGCACGTCCGTGGTCTGTTTCCCACAGATGCTGGAAGAGGTGGAGAGGGAGAAAGAGAGGGAGAAGGAAGGGAGAAAGGAGGGGGAAGACAGGAGGGAGAAGAGGAAAAGACAAGAGAGGAAGGAGAAAGGGAATGGGTAAGGGAGATGGAAAGAGAAAGAGAAAGAGAAAGAGAAAGAGAAAGAGAAAGAGAAAGAGAAAGAGAAAGAGAGAATGAAAAAAGAAAGAAAGAGAAGGAAGAGAAAGAAAGAGAAAGGGAAGGAAGAGGAGGAGAAAAAGAAAGAGGGAAGGAAAGAGAAAGAAAGAAAGAAAGAAAGAAAGAAAGAAAGAAAGAAAGAAAGAAAGAAAGAAAGAAAGAAAGAAAGAAAGAAAGAAAGAAAGAAAGAAGAAAGAAAAAAAGAAAAGAAAAGAAAAGAAAAGAAAAGAAAAGAAAAGAAAAGAAAAGAAAAGAAAAGAAAAGAAAAGAAAAGAAAAGAAAAGAAAAGAAAAGAAAAGAAAAGAAAAGAAAAGAAAAGAAAAGAAAAGAAAAGAAAAGAAAAGAAAAAAGAGAAGAAGAGCTAGGGACTCTCAGTAAGAGTTTAGCACGGTGCTGTAGACACAACATGAATCAATAACTTATTAAAAACCCCAAACAACAAAAGCAATATCGCAGAGGAGAAACCGGCACGGTTTTCTGTTAGGAAATATCTGTACGTGATTGAAATCTTTAAAACAATCGAGTAAAAATTTAAAAGGGCTCGACAATAAAGACATTTCAATACACAGGCGTGCGTTGGTGTCAGTAATTTCCCCCCCCACGCTCGGGCGGCGGCTCGGTCGGGAGGTTTGCGGTGACTCCTCCGCATCCCCCACCGCCTCAGATGTTCTTGCAGGACCGCTCCGGTGTCCTCAACACCCACCGTCGCCTCGGTTTATTTTTGCTGAAATTATGTGAACACGACGTAGGACTTTCCTTTTTCTTTTATTCCCCCCTCCCTTTTTTTCCCCCCCCCTTTTTCCTTCTTTTTTCCCGGTGTCCCTGGGATCTCCCAGCAGTAAAAGGTGACCCTTGGCGGGACGGGAGCCGCATCGGTCATTTAATACACCCTGCCTTTATTTTGCTCTCTTTGAGAGGAGGATCTAAATACCCGGCAAAGTTTGTCCGCCTGTTTGCTTGTTTGTAGATAAGGGCATTTTCGGTCTCTAAGTTTCACCCCGGGCACTGCCGCTGCTATCAGGTAACGTTTACAGCAGCCTATTCGGTTCCCCTCGGAGCCTTTGACAAATCGCCTTGGCTCTTGGGGCACACTCACCCCGCACACCCCGATTGCGCCATTGCTGCTCATCATAACACCAAGAAGAGCCTTTATTTCTTTAGTTTTTAATTTTTATTATTTTTTCTTTTTTGTAAAAAAATTCTTTATTTTCCCTGGCAGGCAGGACCTGTGATGGAAGAGTCCTGGAGGTGAACATCCAGGTGCTCGCCGCTCGCCTCCACACACCCCCCCCCCTAACCCTCAGCGCCCAAATCCGCACGTCGCGGAGCATCTTCACATAGAATTAAATAATTTTTTAAAAAAATAATTTAAAAAAAAATAAAGACGCGGGTTGTGTTGGCAAACAGGCGAACAAATGAAGGACAAAGAGCGGAACGGTCTCTTCGGAAGCTAAGCGGGGCTTTCACCTGCACCCTCCCCGGTCCCTGGGCAGCTCCCGACCGCTCCGCGGCCGCGGCCGGCTCCGCGCCCGCTCCGCGCCGCCTCCACGCCGCCGCGCCGCTTCCCGCGGCGGGGGCTAGATGGCGCTCCGCCTCGCGGGACCCCGCCGCGCCGCCGGCCCACGCCGCCGCGGCCAGCACCGCGCCCCGCGCTGGCATCCGCGGAAAACCCCGCGGGGCTCAACAGGGGCGGCGGGCTGGGACGGGGAGTGCGGGGGGCTGCGGGGGGTGTAGGGTGAGGGGTGTCTGCGAGGCTTGGTGGGTGTTTGCCCCGCTGTGCCGCAGGAGGGGAGGGGTGCGGGGAGCTCTTTTACGCCCACGCGTGTCCTAAGCCACCCTGGCGAATTACCTCGGGCCTCGGCGGCCCCCGCGCAAGGGCGCAGATCCGCGGGTCGGGGCCGGTTTGCCGGGAGCGCCGCGGAAAAGGCTCCGCGGGTCTCGTTTCGAGCAGGAATATCAACACGTCCTCCGGAGTTAGTCCGCGTGTCAGTCTGTCATTAACCCATCAAAACAATTATGATGCATTCAAAGTGCAAGTGCCACAAAATCAAAGACCGGCCTTTGATCTGGTCGGGGCTGCCAGGCGTTCTGTGCACTTTTTAGGGTTATTATTACTATTTCCCCCCCCCCCCCCCCCGTCTCTCTCCAAGCCGAGTGTCGATACCCGAGGTAAAGATTGATAACGCTAAATAGCGGGAGGGGGTTGGGGGCTGTGATGTGAGGGTATTTTCCACGATCACTTCTCGCCCTCTTAGGTCACCGTTACAATCAATCCCCGTGTTTGAAGGCTAAACGTCAGTTTTGTGAGGGAGAAAGTGTCTTCCTGCAGGACGAATACTTGGAAAGAGGGAAAGAGAGAGAAAGAAAGAGAGAGAGAGAAAGAGAAAGAGGAGAAAGAGAAGGAGAAAGAGAAAGAGAAAGAGAAAGAGAAAGAGAAAGAGAAAGAGAATGAAAAAAGAAAGAAAGAGAAGGAAGAGAAGGAGGAGAAAAAAAGAAAGAAAGAGAGAAAGAAAAAGAGGGAAAGAAAGAGAAAGAAAGAGAAAGAAAGAGAGAAAGAAAGAAAGAAGAAAGAGGGAAAGAAAGAGGGAAAGAAAGAGGGAAAGAAAGAGGGAAAGAGGGAAAGAGGGAAAGAGGGAAAGAGGGAAAGAAAGAAAGAAAGAAAGAAAGAAAGAAAGAAAGAAAGAAAGAAAGAAAGAAAGAAAGAAAGAAAGAAAGAAAGAAAGAAAGAAAGAAAGAAAGAAAGAAAGAAAGAAAGAAAGAAAGAAAGAAAGAAAGAGAAAGAAAGAAAGAGAAAGAAAAAGAAAGAGAGAGAGAGAAGTAAAGTTATAATAGGAGATAAAAGTAACAAAGAGCGAATTAGGCTTTAGACCATCGATCTGCGGCGTCATCACGGCTACCAGCGCTGTGGCTGCTGTTATTACTGTTATTAATTGAGCTGGGAGGCTGCTACCATTTGCCTGATTCCTGCGATACCTTGAGGAAAGTGGCCTATGAGACGGGGGAAAAAGAAGTAGTAGTAAACAGTGAATCACCAGGCGCTGCCTCGCAGACAAGGCGGGATGGGGATGATGCCGAGTTGCTCATTTGAACTAATTTTCTCGGAAACGTGGCAGCTCCTTTCTCAGTGGGATGAATCCGAAGGAGTTTGAGTGGCCTGATTGGCAAACTTTATTAGGGATTTTTTGGATCGGATTATTCGGGTTTGGTGCCGTGGGATCTTTGTGGAGTCTCTCTCTCTCCCTCAATAGGTGTTAGGCTGTAACTAGGAGGCGCTGAAAACCTAAGGCGGGAAATTTACAACTTCATCATGCTCCAAACCACACACACCAAAAAAAAAAACCAAACCCAAAAAAAAGGAAAAGGAAAAGAAAAGAGAAGGAAAAAAAATGTTAAAAAAAAATCTGCTACTGTTGCAAACATATGTTACGGATTAAGTTAAGCAAATGGCTCTAGTTTTGCAAGGTTGAAAGCTGATAATGAAAACTTATATGCTAAAGAGTTTGGCTTTTGTTCTAACTCCAGTGACTCAAACGCCAGCAATCTCCTCTACCTTTCCTGGAAACAATAATATTAGTAATTTTTTAAAAATTAAAATAATAATAATAAAATAAAAGCCCAACAAAACTTCACCTAGCTGGGAAGGGAGTCGAGATAACTGCCCTTCTCCCGGAGCTGTGCCTGCCCTGAGCTTTGAATTTCTCGCCAGCTAAGCTCGGCCAGGTATTCGTTTCAGAGAAGAAACAGGAGAGGGCTCGATGCTTTCCCGGTCGCCAATGGCTCCAACCTGCCCCTCCGGGGCTCAGCGATGCTCGGCGGCCAAGCCTGCCCCCCAACCTCCCCACTCCCAACCCCCCGGTGGTCGGGGGTGTCAGCTCCGGGAGGCGAGCACCCCGTTTCCCAAGGGATGTAGGAGTTTGGACGTGTTTTTCTTTTCCCTCTATTTCCTCCGCAGCGTAAAATCCTCACGGCAGCGTTAGTTACGTGCTGAGGAAGACTGCGGCGAGGAGTGCGCTTTCAGGAGGAAGGCGACGTTCCCAAGCTCTCCCCCCGACCTTATGCCCCCACCGAAGTCCTGTCTGCTCTCCCCGGGCGGGAGGTGCGTGTTCGGGGCATCCTCGCTCTCTCCGCAGGCGCCGCATGTCGCGACTCGGCGACAGGGCAAGAAAACCCCAGCCAGAAGTCAGGGCTGGTCCCCCGGAGCCTGACTGGTGGGGCCGAGAGTGAAAGAATGGAGGGTGGGCAGCGGGATGGGGAGGAGAATCCCCCCGCCTGCCCGCGGGACCGGGACCGCGCAGGGACTTTTCCTGCCCCACTGAGCGGGCATCGCGGATCTGACAGTGACAAATGGCCGGGAGACGGGGAAAGTCACTTCAAACGACTTTGAAGGGTTACAGGAAGAGAGGGCGAGGAAACCGCAGAGGAGGTCTCGGGACTCCTCCTCGGGCTGGGGAAGAATTGTTTATTTCTTTTCAAGGAGAAAGAGGAGGGGGGGGAAAAAGAAACCCCAAACCCAACCCAACCGAACTCCAAAGAAACAAGGGGAATAAAACACGTTTCCTCTGTCCGTACGGGAAACTTTATGTGCTCCCCAGGCGGAGGGAAGCCCATACGGGGAAAATCGCTTCTGAACCACCCTTTTCTTCCCGCGGAGCGCGGCCAGGAGCGCGGGGCTCCGCGTGGGAGCGGGGCCGCCGTCACGGCCGCGCACGGCGGGTGGGCGCCGCAGGCTACGCGGGGAGGACGGCCGGTGCCGCCGGGTCCACCCGGCTTGGGATAAGAAGCAAAGGCGGACACGGTCCTGGGAAAGGAGGCAGAGTAACAGATGTCTTAAAAAAATTAATAATAATAATTATAATAATAAAAATTTTAAAATGCAGCCGCCCCAGAGCCCTCAAACCACGAGAAAAACGCAACTAAATCTGGGCAACTGGGGCCAAAATCCAAAAAGTTGAGGCGGATCCTAACGAAACTCCAGCGTCCGCATTTGCTTTCAAAGCGCTCGGAGAGCCCAGCGCTCGCTGGGGATCTGGGGGTGCTTTTTCCCCCGGCCAAGGCTCAGGGTGGAAGCCAGCTCTGTTTTCCTCCTGTCCTTAACAAAAAATTTTAAAAATGGAAAAAAAAAAATAATTAAACGTCATGAAAAGAAGAGAGAAAGAAAAAAACCCCACCCAGAACACGAGGAAAGATAAGAAATCGCAAGGAAATGTAAGCCGTTCTAAGTGAATATTCGGCGCTGCAAAACGTTTAAGCCTCCGGTTTCGTGGCGAAGCCTTTGATGCAGGCGTCTCCCTCCGTGCCGGAGGCGTTGGGCGAAACCCCCTGCGGCGTGGGGAGCCGGAGAAAGGGGGTCAGGCATCCAAAACGCC
The DNA here is from genome assembly GCA_020800305.1 of Porphyrio hochstetteri. Lineage (NCBI taxonomy): Eukaryota > Metazoa > Chordata > Aves > Gruiformes > Rallidae > Porphyrio > Porphyrio hochstetteri. The sequence goes on along the minus strand of CM036938.1, from coordinate 2,358,817 downwards.
TCGGAGCCTCCCGCGGCGGGGGTGGCTCCACAGATACCCCCCGGGTGCTTCCACCGTAGGTCCCGGCCCCCGGGGGGCAGCCCGCACCCCTCCGAGGAGGTCTGGGTCTGTGATGGCTTGATGCAGGCCGGGACGGGGGGAGCCGGGGGTTAAACTCGGGACCACCCCCGGGAAGTTTTCCAAACGACAGCGAGGGGGGGACGACCGGCCGGGCGGCCCCTGGTCAGCCACGGCGACGGGAATGTGGGGCAGGGGGACGGAGCAAACGGATTCCTGGCCCCCGGCCCCTCCAGCGGGCCCTGGGTCGGGAGGAGACCCGGGAGGGATACCCCAGAGCCGCGGAGGCCCCACGCCGACCCCGTCCAGAGGCAGTGCCCGCACTCCGGTGCACTGCGGTGGGGTCGGGGGGAGCGGCGCTCGGTGCATCCCCGGGGCTGGAGGGCGGTGGGTGGGAGTAGCTTTTACACCGGGGCTGAGCCCCGTCGGGGCAGGGGGATGCTCGCACAGCCTCGGAACAGTCAGGACACCCCCCTGCCCCTCCCCGCCACCCGGGAGGCGAGTTGCGCTGGGAGGGTTGCACCGAGCAATCAACTTTTCCCTCTGTTCTTTTCCTCTTCCCTCCCTCCTTTGCCCCTGCCTGGGAGCCGCAGGCAGGCGAAGAGCTTCCCCCTTGCCAGCCTCGCGTCTCTAGGTGTGTCGCGACAGCCAAGTGACCAAGCAGTGTCGTGCTCTCCCCTGTTCCCTCCCCCCTCCCCCAAAAAAACGACCCCTCCCGAGGAGCACCCCGGGATTGGGGGGGGGCGGCGACGGATCTCCCCGACATATCGGAGCGGTCCCGACACTTCTGGAAGATGCTGGATGGGGTTGGGCAGCGCCTGGGGAGAGAGTCGTGTCCTCCCTCCCAGGGGATGACGGGGGGCGGCGGGACCCCCCGAATCCCGGCGGCGGCGGCGGCGGCGGCGGCGCTGGCGGCAGCGGCGCTGTCCATGGTGCTGGGCCCGCCCCGAGCTCCGCCGGGCCCCGCCGCCCCCGGGGAGGGCGGGAGGGGCGGGGGATGGATGGTGTGTGTGTATGTGTGTGTGTGTTGGGGGATGTTGGGCAGGGGAGTAGGGTCCGGTGCTCCGAGAGCCCCTGGAAGGACGGCATCCTTCCCGGTGGTCCCTGTCCCGAGCCCGCCGCCGCTTTTCGGGAGCGGTCATGGCTTTGATCCTCACGACATCGCCGGTGGCGTGGGGACCCCACGGGAAACACCACGTACGGGCAACGCGCACCCCCCGCCGCGTAGTTCTGGTGATGCCCCAAGATCCCCCACCCCTCAGTCCTCCCTCTCCCCTCCCACCCCCCCCCCCCCAAAAAAAAAAAAGAGGGGCACCGCTAAACTGGCAGAAAGTACAAAGGAAAATTATATCATTAATAATAATAATTAATAATAACAATAACAATAGTAACAACAACAGTGTCGTCCCCCCCTCCCCAACATCAACAACGTGTGAAGCGCACGTATAGGTGCACAGAGGGGGGAGATGCCCCCCCAGCCAGCCCCCGACCCGAGGACTAGTCAAAGGCGGGATCCTGGCTGAATTAGCGGTGGGGAGCGAAGGTAGAAGTGAGGCGTGTGGGAAGGGGACGGAGGGGAAGGGAGAGATGCCGAAAGCGAGCGGCGAGCGCCTGGTTTGCTGCTTGCTGAGAACCGGCAGATCAATATTTACAAATTCCCTGCGAATTTAGCGGGTTTAGGGGTTTCCCCCCCCCCCCCCCCCCCCCCAACACGAGCAGGACCAGGCACAGCATTAGGGAGGAAGTTATTGTTACTCATTTAATTTCCCCCCCCCCCCTTTTCTCTGTGTGTGGCTGTGTGTTGCGGGGAGACACGGAGGACCCTTCTTATCAAGGGCTTTACTATAGAAAGGAAAATAATGCCTCGTCGTTTGGCGAGCCCAGGCTCAGGAAGAGAAGGCGTAAAACGGTCCCGGGAGGCGCGGAGATGCGCGGGAAGGTTATTTATCTAATTGTGTCGGAGATAGCAGCTTTAAAGAAGGAGTTTGAAGGCAGGAGTCTAGAGAGAGTCCTTTTGCCAGGCATTAGGGGATTAGGTAGGACGTGAGCAAAGAGAAATGGAAACGACAAAAGGAGACGACCCAGGCCTTTCCGCGGAGGGGTCAGCTCTCTCCTGTGACGCATTTAGTGGGAAATAACTGATGCTATTGTCCCCGCCGGGATAAACCAGCCTGCAGAACCGTTCCCCGGAAATATTCATATTTACTTGACCCCCGTTGAGGGGTGCGGGGAGTGTGTGTGTGGGTATTTAAGTGGCTCATTTCAATCCGCCGCTGGGTAGGGGATGGCTGGGAGCGGGATCTCCCCGCGGTTCTCCTTCACGGGTCTCCCCGAGGGGAGCGGCCGGGGCCGGGCTGCCCCTGGTCCCGCATCCTTCCCCCCTCCTTCCTCGCTGCCCGGCACCCCGCGCCGGCAGCCAGACGGGCGGGTGGTGAAGAGATTCTTGTCTCCCAGGCACTGTTTTAATTTCCCACTCGTGTTTCACCTCGTTCCTGCGAGGCGAGGAGGCGGTGCGAGGCTGGCGTCTGCCTGGAGCAGGCGTTTGGAAATCACTCAGGAGTCAAAACTTCCCCACGTTAACTCCCCGCAAACTTCGCGGGTGCCAGTCTGTGCTGGAAAACCCGGGAAAGGCTTCTCGGGGTGATGGTGATGAAAGGATAAAAACCAAACAAACCCCAAGAAACCCGTCAGGGTGGCAGAAACTCTTCTCCTCCCCACCCCCCGCCACCTCGGGACTCACAAGCCACGCAGTGCCGTGGGGCTGAGCGGTGCTTCCGAAGGTGATGCTCTCCCCACCACCGGGTCAGGAGAACATCGCGCTCCATGTTACTAGAAATAAGCCCTCCCCCCTTTTTAAAAAAGGTTTCTCTCACCCCAGAGCTTGGGGGGCACCTTGCGGTGGGGGGAGGGGGAGACCTGAGAAACCCATGAGCTTTTTGGGCGATGTCAAACCCGGGTGGCACGTCCCCCCAAGTGCCTGCATCCCACCTAGGCGCCCGAGAGGTCCTCCCAAAGGCTGCGTGAATTATTGTATTTGGTTTTAAATCGAGTGAAAGCAAGGGCTCAGCATTTCCAGCAGTCCGGGTGCGGGTGGAGGAAGAGGAGGGGGATCTTCACCACCGGTCAGTTCCCATCACCAGGTCCCCTTCCTCCTCAAAACAAGGCGGGGTATGTTTTTGATGGAGAGGGGAAACTTGGGAGTGTGGGTGTCATAACTGGAGCGTGCGGTTATTGTGCAACTGATGGACTAGAACAAATCCCGCAGCTCGGGAAATGTGGGGTTTTTTTCTTCGTGTTTATGCCCAGTATCTGTATCTTGATACGGGGAGGGGGTTGGGGGGCAAGAAGGGGGAGTGGGAGGGAAGCGCCCAGCAGAAAAAAAATAAACCTGCTCTGAACGGGTGAAATTAAACCCTCTGGTCAGTGCGGGTTTGATGAGGCAGGGCGCGGCTGTCTGCATTTTCCACATTTGGCCACATTTTTGGGTTTATTTTTTTATTTTTTCCCATTTTTTCCTTCCCCCCCCCCCCTTTTTTTTTTTGCCACCATTTAAGTGACAGTACTTAGGACGGCGAAATTTAGAGATGCAGTAAAGCTGCTTGCCTGGAATCCACTTTGAAGTAATAATGCTGGTGCGTCTGAAATCCAGATCTACGAGCTAATCTCTAGTTTTGCCTTCAAACGGAATTCGGTTACAAAGAGCTTGGAAAGATTTTGCGCCTATTCAGGAGGCACAAAATCTTTAATTTTCTGAGGACCGAAAACTCCCCAAGAAACTTCATATAGCTCCTTAGGTTTTGCTTAGCATACGTGATAAAACATTGATTGTCGCAGTTTGGTGACCCATGAAATTTGGGGGTTAGTTTTCTCTTCAGACCAGAGCATATAATTATGCAAATAAAGAGCTGTCACTGATCTAGTGAAATACTCACAAACACATGCAACCCGAAATGGATCAGGGAAAAAGTGAAAATTCGTGGTATTATGATGGTGCAATGATAAATGACATCTCCCCCCACCCCTCGCCCCCAAGTTTCCCGAGAAGGACGGGGTTTTTTTCACGCTTTGTCGAGGACGTCGACACAACGCGGGCACACACACACGCACAGACACACACACACACACACACACTCATCCCTGCGAGATTCGGATACCCACGAAGGCGCGCACAGGCAGGGATACGCACACACCCGCCCGCCCGCATCCCCTCTACTCGGTAGGATGCAGCTCTACCCCGGGGTGTGCGATGGGATGCGCACATTCTTGGCAGGTTATTTTTGGTTTGGCTGGCTCGAGAGCGATGCAATATGTGGCTCCGCGCGGTTTTAGGGATGTGACACTTTTCATTTTGTGCTTCTGAATGAAATCCCTGGGAGCGTGTGTGTGTATCTGTGTGTGTGGCTGAAACAACAAACCAAACACCCCCCCCCCCACCCCCCCCACCCCGCCCCCAAACTATCCCCCACCTCCACAAACCGACAATTAGTGATGTTTCTCGGGGACAGAGGAAAAATGCGCATTCCCATGGAAAAGCAGTGTCATCTTTTGACTGGTTTCAAGAGAGAACCGCACCGCGGTGACCGCCACCAGCGCATCCCCATGTGTGCACAATGCAGACGAGGGATTTCTTTGCTCTTTCCCCCTACATATGTACGTATATCCGAAAAGGAAAATACACGGTTTTTTTCCCCGCCCCGCCCCGCTGTGTTTGGGGATCCTCTGGCTGTTTTCCTCGTGGAACATTTTTTCCCTGCTCCCCCCCGCCTCTGCCCCTTCTTGGCGAGGGAACACGACCGTCGGTGGCCCATGCCTCCTACCGCGGCTTTTTGGCTTGCACAAGGGTTTGCAAAACCCTCCTGGGCAGGCGGGCCATGAGCCTTCGGGTCATGGGGAACTGGGGGTTTCTCTTGTGGATTCTATACATCCAGATGGGCTGTGGGTTCTGGGCTTTTTTTTTGGTTGTTGTTTGTTTTGGGAGGGTTTTTAAAAAATTGTTGTTTGTTTGTTTTGGGGTTTTTTTGGAGTAATTTTTGGACTCCCTTCCCCGAAGTAAGTTACCCGTTCCACAGGCTGTCGCACGATGTCAGGGAGTTTTGCTTCCCGTGATGGAAACTGGGAAGAGCCTGGATGTCAGGTCTGGGGGCTGCTAAAGGCATCACTGAGTGAGGCGCCGGAGGCGCGCAAACTTTTAAACCCCATCGATCCGAGGGGAGTCAATTCAATCAACATCCATCCCTCCGGGCGTGTGGTAGGACCCCGCCGTTGTCACCTCTCCACGCCACACCGACGTGGCGGTACACGCCGGGATGCTCTCACGACGCCTTTTCTTCCAGCTACCCCGGGGCAAACCTTGCTGCGGACCCCCCTCGTCCCTTCCCGCAGCCCGCGCACGCCTCCGCGGCCGGGGGCGGAGATGTCACCTCCCTAGTGTGGTGTCGTGCCCGTGCCGTTGCTGCCTCCCCCCACCCTCTCCCCAAAAAAGTCCTTTTGGGAGTCCCTCAAACTCCTCTCCCAGGGTGTATTTTTAGTTGTATTGTGTATATTGTATATACTTATATATACAGTAAACATATTGTATATACGTATATATACAATAACCAATGTATTTCTGTATTATTTCCCGCATAGGATTAGCTAAAAGGGGAGAGGGGCAGGGAGGGGCAGGGGGGTCCGCTGCCGTGCGCGGCTTCTCGCGGAAGGTGTGTGTATGGGAGCAGGGTCCCGGGCTTTGGGAGGAAGGGGGGAGCTCACACCTTCCCCCACCCTCATCCCCCAACCGGCCGGTGCCCTGTTTGCAAACACGCCTCTCCCCTCCTCCCCCTCCTCCCTCGGGTGTTTTCCCAGGCGAAGGGTTTAGGAGGGGGGAGAGGGTGGGAGCTGCCTCCCGCCCAGCCCCACGCTCCGCGCCAGGGACCGCGGCTCCCGCGGAGCTCGGTACGAGGACGCGACGCACTCAAGGAGGACAGTAAAGAGCATCTTTATTTTTGTTCAGTGCAAGCAGAGACGTACCAGTGGCGAGGACCACCACCCCCCCCCGCCCCCCACCCCCCTCCCCGTGCTTTATAGCCCCCTACAGAAGCAGTAACCCGAGTCGGGCCGGGTTGAAAGAAAATCTTTAAAAAGAGAGCAATCGGCACAGTAGAAACCTATACATTTGGCGTTTTACCGATATTTTAAAAAAATACACCCGTTCCCGCAACATTTACCTCCCCGGAGATGGAGAGCGGCGGGGTGGGGGTAGGGGGGGCAGGGGAAGAAGCGGGGATGCTGTGTACCAAACCTCTCCCGGCCTCCCCGGCTGTGGGAAGAAGCACAGAAACCCAAAACACGGGTCAAACGCCCTCCATCCCCCCTAAATAAATGAGGACCGGGAGGTTGGGGCGGGGGGGGGTGGGCTTGTGGGGCACAGGCCCGCGGACCCCCGCGGTGGGGGGTCAGGCCGAGCGCAGTCAGCACCATCCTCTGACTGGGGGGGGGCATGGGCTGCAGAGCTCCCCCCTCCCCGCCTCCCAGCAACAGGTTCTCTTCCCCGGAAAAGAAATCCGCCGGGTGCGGATTTTGCGCTGACCCCCGCGTAGGCACGATATGAACCTGCTCCCCCGCAGGTTCCTGTTCCCCTGGGGGCGCACAGCGACCTCCCCGACGCGGGGGGGATGCTTGGGAAGGGGAGAGGTTATATGCAGCGAGGTGGATGGAGCGGGGAGGGGGGATGGTTTTGGTGGGGGTGGTACATACCACCTCCCTGCTGCCGGTAAGAGCAGGCAGGGATGAGAGCGCTCCGCGGGTGCGGACAGCCCTCCAGCCGGGGAACGCCTGCCCAGACCCGGCCGGGTTACCCCGCTTCACACCCCCTCAACCCCTTATGGTCACCGCTGACTTTACTCCGCGGCAGAGGGGGGTACAGCCGGTCCGGCGTCACCCCCATTTAAACCCACCACTCCACCTTCCCCCCGCCCCCCCCCCGCCATTCCCGGCCCCCCATCTGTGGGGCAAGGAAAGCCGGGGGGTTTTGGAGAGGGGTGTCCCCCTAACCCAATGTGTTTGAATGTTGCCTCCTCAACACTGAGAGCATCAGGGGTGAGGCGGGGAACGGTCATTGAGTAACAGATCACTTTAATTTAGCATCATCAACACTAAAGGAGCTTAATTAGCGCGCTCGTTCGCCGGGCACGCTATCAGGCACGTCTCGTGGCTTATCAGGCGTTTTAGCGGAGGAGAAAAAGCTGCCGACAGCGACGGCGGCGGCTGCAGCCGCATCCCCACCACGACAATCCCCACAACCCACCCCCCTTCCACCCACTGGGAAGGCAGGGACGGACCCGGGAGTTCGGGGGAAAAGGGAATAACCAGCGGATGGCAAAGTCATCGAATCAGAGAATCACAGAATCACAGGGGTTGGAAGGGACCTCGAGAGATCATTGGGTCCAACCCCCCTGCCAAAGCAGCTCCCCAGCTCATATTGCACAGGGCGGCGTCCAGACGGGGCTGGAATCTCTCCAGAGAAGGAGACTCCACACCCCCTGGGCAGCCTGTCCCAGGGCTCCCTCACCCTCACTGGGGAAAAGTTCTTCCTCACATTGGTGTGGAACTCCCTGTGCTCCAGTTTGCAGCCATTGCCCCTTGTCCTGTCCCCACAGACACTGAGAAGAGGCTGCCCATGTCCCCCTGTGTCCCACCCTTCAGCTATTGATCCCCATTGATCAGATCCCCTCTCAGTCTGTTCTCTCCAGGCTGAACAGCCCCAGCTCACTCAGCCTTTCCTCACAGGGGAGATGCTCCAGGCCCTTCATCCCCTTCGCAGCCTCCGCTGGACTCTCTCCAGGAGATGCCTGTCTTTTTTATACCAGTGAGCCCAGTCGTTACAAACCCAGTGCTGTGAAAAAAGGAAGCATCCTTGTGCTTAAAATAAACAGGAAAATGTGCAATGTGGTGCTTTTTTTTTCCCCCTCTTTTTTTTTTTCTTCCCCTTTCCTCCTTTTTCTGTCATATTTCACAGTGTGATCCAGCTAGTTAATGAATAGGTATCTTTTTTCCCTTCTTTTTTTTTTTTTTCTTTTTTTTTTTTTTTAAGAGCAGAGCTTTCAAAAGGAAAAGAAGATCTACAGATAATGCCATTGATCAGGCAGGAGGAGAAAATCTCTACAACAAAAGGCGGCTTTCCCAATAATCTGGACCAAACTTCTTGGACCCTCCTACCAGCAGAAAAAAAACCCCCAAGAGTCAAGAGCTGATCCTGCTTGGTCCCAGGGAAAGAGAAGAAGGCTACTGGGTGTATAAAATCACAGGGCTGGTTAGCACTTCTGAGTTAAGATCCGCCTTTAAAAGGGAGTAATTCACAGAATCACAGAATCACAGAATCACAAGGTTGGAAAAGACCTTTAAGATCATCAAGTCCAACCATTCTCATCCTAAACTAAACCATATCCCTAAGTAATCTACCCTTTTTTTGAACACACCCAGGGAAGGTGACTCAGTCCCTCCCTGGGCAGCCTGTTCCAGCCCTGACAGCTGTTTCAGTAAAAAATTTTCTCCTAACATCCAATCTAAACCTGCCCTGGCAAAGCTTCATGCCATTCCCACTTAGTTAGAAGGAAGCAGCAAAAATGAAAAGATTAAAGTAAAAAAAAAAAGGGTGAAAATAAATCCTGCAGGCGATGGGACCACGACGAAGCTGTTAAATTCTGGCATCAGCTTGGTGCGGGGCTATGTCAGGGCAATTAGAGCTGCACCATGCTGCACTGTGCAGTACCACTGTCAGCCTTAATCTGCGTGCTGATGGGCAGCACGAAATCCAAGCTACAGCCCACAGGAAGCACAACCAGTGAACCCATATTGCTTTGACAGTTGCACTCATCTAGAAATAATGCAAAACGCTATTTAGATATATACATCACGACCCCGTGCTCTAGGAAGAAAACAATCTAATGAGGGGCTGGGAGACTGCTTGCAGAAAGGAAGCAGCTTGAGGAAGAGGTTGTTGGCGGTGGTGACGTGGCTGTTTCTCTCCTTCTCACCCCTCCTTTTGTGGGGTTGGGTTTTTTTTTCACAATTCTTCGTATTTTATCCTGTTCGAGCGCCGCGTTGGGGTGGGTTTCACTGAGCTGTTCTTCGCCTCGACCGCCTTGCTGAAGAACTTGAAGATGGATGGGAAGCTCTTCCAGGAAGTCAGCTCGTGGCGCTCTGTACCTGGAAAACACAGAAGGTGACACAGTGTGACCCGGGGCTCGTTCTGCTGCTGCCCATCCGCTCGCTCGCAGGGCTGCTAGAGCAAAACCAGGTGACAGGTGATAGGACAAGGGGCAATGGGCTTAAACTGGGTCAGATTAGATATTTGAAAAAAATGTTTTACTGAAAGAGTTGTCAGGGCCTGGAACAGGCTGCCCAGGGAGGGGCTGAGTCACCTTCCCTGGGTGTGTTCAAAAAAAGGGTAGATGAGGTGCTCAGGGATCTGGTTTAGTTTAGGATGTGAATGGTTGGACTCGATGATCTTCAAAGGTCTTTTCCAACCTTGTGATTCTGTGAGTTCTGTAAGTAAAACCAGGGGAAGCCATACAAAGGCTGGGGGCTGGGTGGAGGGGTAGCCTGTGGGGGTGTGGGGGTCAGGGATGCCCCGCTGCTGAGCTTGGAGAGAGCTGGGAAGGAACAACCATGCACGCAGACAGACTACAGAGAGACAGACAGGCACAGGCATGGCCACAGGGACCAGAGATGGTGAACGCATCCTGGGCTGGGAACTGTGAGATCCCAAAGCACCCTGCTCAGGAAAGCTTTGTTTAGAGCAACTCACTTGTCTGGCCTAACTTGGGGGGAAACAAAAACCAGTGTCTGCTTCTCAGAGCTGGCACACTTTGTACTGTTCCCTTCCCATTTCACATTGCTTTTAGCTCAGTTGTGAGCATTTCTAACAGGCAGAGAACACCCGGCCTGAACAACAACCAGGAAGGCATCACCCTTTGCCTGCCCTTTCCCAACAAGCCCCAACACCGTGCTGAGGCAGCAACGTGGACCATTCCTGCTGTTCCCTCCCCTCATACTGATCCACCTGCCTCCTCCTCCTTCTTCCATCTCCTTTTAAGAGCATCTCCTTCGGCGCACGTGCCGCGTTTAACCAAACACAAACCAAGCAGAGACACCCACGTCCCCACCACAACCCCCAAAACAAAACCAAGGCGATGGAGAGAGGGAGCCAAGGGCTGTGAAAGAGTTGGGAACCTCTTCCTGGGTAACGCAATTATGCGGAGATGCTGCCTGGAAGTCTCTGGATCCTGGGCCTCCGTTTGATACTTTAACATTGTTAATGATAATTCTTTAGTCTGTAATAGTAGGTCATTGCTATGGTTACTCTACAATGGTGCAACACTTCACTTTCCCCTTCAGCTATTCGCTGAGACCCGGTAACCACACTTGTTGCCTAGCAACAGTTTTGTGACAGTATCACAATCTGGGGGTGACAACAATGAAGGACACGGTGGCCGTGGCCTGCCCGGTGGAGAGGGATGCTGTACGGGGTGGATGCTGGTCCTCAGGGGATGTGGGGTGGCTGATGGTCCCCAGGCATGTGGGGTGGCTGCCCTGGAGGGATGGTCCAGCATGGTGCCACCTGCACTCCCACCTTCACGCCCCTGCTGGAACACTCACCCCCCATGTACCCATCCTTCATGTGTCCTTGGTGGCTCCACTCACGCCGTCCCTCCAGAAAGTCTTTTGAGGGAGGTGTTACCCATCATGTCAACCCCTCTGCTGCACCCCCATAGGCAGCCATCAGACATGCTCCTCCAAAAAAGCCCTCTACAGAAGGAGACCACTTCCCACACAAAGAGATGTTCCTGTATAAAGATGGTCCATGTCACATGCACACACAGACTTCCCACCCCGCTCCCCCCATGTTTGTTGCATGGGGATGATTCCTGGCATCCTGCACAACCTTCCCAGAGGTACCTGTTATACAAACAGTCCCCACCCCTGAATTCACCCATCCTAGTGCAGACCCTCTTTGCTGGGCAGCATCCCATCATACACCTTGCAGGTGGCCTCTGATGCAGGCCACCCACCTCACCCCACTACGAGAGCCACCACACAGCCACACTCACCAAAGCCTCTTCCCCACCTCAGGGGTTGGCAGAGGTGTCCCACTGCACAGAGCTCCCAGCTCATCTCCCAGCCTAGCAGACCTGTCCCTCAGGTGGGTCACCATGATCACCCACTGCCACCATGAGATGACACCAGTAAAGATGTCACCTACCTACTGGTGCTGGTTTTGTGGAGGGACAGGCTGTCCTAGCACACTCTGAGGATGCTCCTGCACATGTAGGTCTCCTCACAGCACGTGGTACCATCATGTTGAGACCCCCAAGATGCAAAATGTCTTCCCATGAGCCTTCTGGGCCCTACAAGGACGTTTCCCACACAAACACGTCTCTGTCACTTCTGCCTGCCTGCATATGTCTCCTTCTGTCTTGATCGTATTCATCCTCATTAATATCCACTGGATTAAATTAGATGAAAATATAGGCAGTGAACATTATGCTCTGCCCCCCCTTCTTTCTTCTTTCTTTTTATCAACAACCTTCCTCCTCTGTGAAAGGGCCATCCAGAAACAAAAAAAAAAAAGACAAAACAATAAGTTTTTGAAGCCCCCCCCATCCCTTTCTCTGTCCTGCCTTCTCCCATGCACTCTCCTCACATCCCCAGGAGAGATCAGGCTTACATTCACTGGTGTTACTGAAACTGATTAACCTACAGCTTTCCTGTAGCAACCCCTCTCAACCCACCCCTCTCAAAAAAACAATTCAGGCTTTGAGTCTAGAGGGACTCAATGATTCAGCAGTCTAAAGCAATTTTAACACTCCTTATTTTCCCTTTCCTAGTAACAATCTTACTGACAGATGAACAATTTCCCTGGTGATAAAATCACTACAATGGCTATTTAGTTTCCAGGATTATGATGATTCTTTGCTTGATTAATATTGCAATAAGAGAAGCTTGCCAAGTATCTGCCTTGGCCCTTTATAGTCATTTAAAGGTCAAATTTTGTCCTTACGTATTCACATTCGGCTACCGCGACAGGGAGAGCCCTAAAAATTTAACACTGCACAGACTGTGCATTTATGATTTATGTACCAGAGGCTTGGAAAATTAGACAGAAGCAAGAGGAGTTATGTCCTAAGGTGATGACAGATTTGGCCATAAGGTTTATACCAGAGGAAAAATATCATTGACGACTGCAATCTCAATTGTGTATTTAGTAGCAGACAAATCTAAATTAAATGCATGAGCAGCCATCTATTTTTCAATAGAAGGAATCGTTTGCAAGAGTCAAGATAATAAGAAACAGTCGTACTAAAGCCAAGCTCCTCCAAGGTATATATACCCTCAGCGCTCACTATTTTCCACAGCTGCGATGATAAACTGCATGATTCAATACACCATATTAGGTGACAGGTTGTTGCACAACGTTTAGTGATTTCAGACATTAATTCTTTGAGACACCTTAAGAGAATGTTGCAATGGAAAGGCTGTTAAGTGTGGGAGACGGCAAGAACATCCTAAAATATGCTAAGGATGCAGTCGCGGGAGAAAGCAAGCCCCCCCAAATTACCAACCTCCTCCCCACTCCCAGCCCCCACAAAGAGAAGTGGGAGAAGTGTCATAAAAGTGGAGCCATCTCCCAGATGCTGGCACAGAAAGAGGTAGGGAGATCTGGGTGTGTAACGTGTACTGGAAAGGAGCTCCAAAGATGAGGTGGACCCAGTAACAGAATGAGTAATGACTTTGTAAAATGGTGAGCGAGTTTCAGAATCAATTCCCCCACCATGACAAAGAGATGTTGGCAATCAGAAACAACAAAGACTTGGCAGACACAGATGTTGATATATAAAAAAAAAAAAAAATAAAAAAAAAATCAGGTAAGGGAATACTCAACAAAAATTTAATATACAAATTATCTGGTCTGGATGACACGCATCTGAGGGTCTTCAGGGAATCGGTTAATGAACTTGCTGAACTACTGGCAATTATTTCTGAGAATTCATGCACAATCAGGTAGGCACCAGAGGCCGGGGGGTGGGGGTGGGAAGAAAAACAATGCTAATTTGAGAGAAGGAGGATTAATTGAAACTACCGCACGTAAAATTTACCTTCGACTGTTAGTAAAGTAAGAGATCAAAGTTAAAAATACTGCCAGTGCCTTTAGGGCAACAGGAGCCCTAGGACAGAAGCAGCTTGGGTTCAACAAGAGCAGATAAAACCCAAGCTTGACCACTTTACTAAATCACAGGAATCTGCAGGAAAGAAATTTATCCATTGTTGTGTCTCTCTGCAACCTGGGGGTGGTGGGAATCCGGGGAAGCACTTCCAGTGGACTATGACCTTCCCACTCTGATGGGCTGTGGTCACCTTTACCTCTATCTGGTAAATTAGCTTTACTACAGCTGAGAAGACCTCACAGTATTTCAGATTTATGGTAATGCAGCTCCTAACCACGTGGTGCTGTGCCCATGCTGGGTCTAGCCATGACACCCACTACCAGCACCCACGGTGCACATGGCATCTCTGCAGGCTGGGTCCAGGCTCAGCACCTCATCTTGTCTCATCTCATCACTGTTCACAGAATCACAGACTCACAGAATTGTAGAGGTTGGAAGGGACCCCCAGAGCCCATGGGGTCCAACCCCCTGCCAAAGCAGGGTCCCTGGGACAGGTCACACAGGGCGGCGACCAGAGGGGGCTGGAATCTCTCCAGAGAAGGAGACTCCACACCCCCTGGGCAGCCTGTCCCAGGGCTCCCTCACCCTCACTGGGGAAAAGTTCTTCCCCATGTTGGTGTGGAACTCCCTGTGCTCCAACTTGAGCCCATCGCCCCTTGTCCTGTCCCCACAGACACTGAGCAGAGGCTGCCCATGTCGCCTGTGTCCCACCCTTCAGCTACTGATCCCCATTGATCAGATCCCCTCTCAGTCTCTTCTCTCCAGGCTGAACAGCCCCAGCTCACTCAGCCTTTCCTCACAGGGGAGATGCTCCAGGCCCTTCATCCCCTTCGTAGCCTCCTCTGGACTCTCTCCAGGAGATCCCTGGCTGTTTTATCCCAGGGAGCCCAGAACTGGACACAACACTCCAGGTGAGGCCTGACCAGGGCACCATTCCTTGCTGGGTTTTAAGCCTGGGAGCCTGCTCTCTGCAATCACTACCACTGAGTCTGGAGCAGCATCACAGTTCACCAGGTTCACTGCACTTCAGCTGAAGAAAGTCATAATGCTCCATCTGTGAGACAACGTATGGTATCTCAGACTGTCTGGGAAATGGGCACCAGCACATTCCTTGGGAAGTGGCTAGAGCATGAGAAGATGAATAAGTAATGATATGGGGTTGAAAATATACCTATGAAGTCCCAGAGGGATTGGTATTAGGGCTCAAGTCTTTTAAACATGGTTATTAGTGATCTGAAAGAATAATGAGAGCGCTTATTAGTTAATTAGATTAATTAGCAGATGATATATTGAAGAGGAGATAAAGCAAGCATAAGAAGGGACAGAGGAATAATCATCCAAAAAGGGCAGCCTAAAAGGGTCGGAAGAATAAGGAAGGGGAAGAGTGAGAAATGTGATTGGGATTGGTGCCTGCCAGGGCAGCCATGCAATGTGGTGGAGTGAGCCACCCCAGCAGCCAGCCGCACACGCATGTGCAAGCGTGTTTTTGCTGCCTCCCCTTTCCACTTCCACCCAGGAAACTAATCCCTTCAGCCAGCGAGGCCGATGAACCCCACAGCACCCGGAGCCTGGAGCATCTCCCCTGTGAGGAAAGGCTGAGTGAGCTGGGACAGTTCAGCCTAGAGAAGACTAAAGGGGGGACCTAATTAATGTTTATAAATATCTTAAGTATGGGATGCAGGGGGAATTGGCCAGCCCCTTTTCAGTGTCTGTGGGGACAGGACAAGGGGCAATGGCTGCAAATTGGAGCATAGGAAGTTCCACACCAACATGGGGAAGAACTTTTCCCCAGTGAGGGTGAGGGAGCCCTGGGACAGGCTGCCCAGGGGGTGTGGAGTCTCCTTCTCTGGAGAGATTCCAGCCCCGTCTGGACGCCGCCCTGTGTGACCTGTCCTAGGGACCCTGCTTTGGCAGGGGGTTGGACCCAATGATCTCTCAAGGTCCCTTCCAACCCCTGTGATTCTGTGATTCTGTGATTCTATGATTCTATGAAAGGAGCTCTGCAATCCCCATAATTCACTCTTGCAGAGCAATGACTGGCTGTGCAGGGACAAAGGTGGCCTCCTACGGCGCCGGCCCACTGTGCTGGACAAAAGCCTCCTCCCGCGGTGCTCAGAAGATGCAGGCCACAATGGGGGCCTCCCGCCGTGCTTACAAGATGTGTGGGACAAAGATTTCCCATGCTGCACAGGAGAGGAGAGGAGAGAGATCTCCATATGTCCCTCCTCTGCCCTGAGGCGATTGGGCAAAGCCTCCAGGTTGGAGAGTTTCTCCACAGACATCAGCCACGGGGCCTACCTGGGCTCTGCTTCTCTAAGCGGCGGCTCATGAGCTTCAAAACCAATTAAGGGTGCCCCACGCCTTGGGGTTTAGTCCCCATTGGGACAGACAGGGTTGCTGCTCTTAGTTTCAGCAGAAGCAAGCTCTGTCCCCATGTCCATCTGTCCAGTATTAGGCAGGGCACTGGCTGCACAACCTTGGCCCAAACACTGGTGGTGGTGGCTTTAATGTTTACAATTGAAGCCAGGCTGGAGTCTTATCAAAGCCTGGTTTGGAAGCTTCAAAGGGCGAAAGGCATTGGCACAAACAGGGCTTTAAAATTCAGTAAATGTGTTTTATACTTATTTCCCTAACCCTGAGCAGGAATACAATTCATTCTCCTTCACAAACAAATCAACAAACCAGCCAACCCACTCTGTCCTGTGAATGTGAATGTGTTACGGTGTTCAGAAAGGATTTTTCATCTTACAAGTTATGAATCAATGTAAATCTATCCTTCCCTTCCCTTCCCTTCCCTTCCCTTCCCTTCCCTTCCCTTCCCTTCCCTTCCCTTCCCTTCCCTTCCCTTCCCTTCCTTTTCCTTTCCTCCCTTCCCCTCCCGTCCTCTCCCCTCTCCTCTCCCTAATGCCTTCATACAATGGCAGTGACATCATGATACTGTTCAAATCCCCATGTATGTGTGAGGAAAAAGGTATTTTTGCCTCTGCTGTGTCCACCTTTCCAGATGCTGTTACATGACTTCTGTATCCGTTATTTCTAAACAGGAATTTAGTTTGGGTTTGGTTTTTTTTTTAATCTTTGAGTGCATCAGATGTTATCAAGAATGACACAATGATTTTTAATTCATAGAGTTTCTCCAGTTACCATTCCTGGATCCCATGGGTCTGCACAGGAAGAAATGACTGTCTGTTGTGACTATTCTGCTCTGCTGATGTTAAACCTCCAGGTCTCAAACCCTAAAACAAAAGTTCTCAGAACATCACCAGTAAAACTAAGGGAAAAAAAGGAGATTAAAAAGAAATATACCTTGCTTAAAATCACAGGGAGGATGAGACCTTCAGGAAAAAATTGGGAAGGAGCCCATCAGCTCAAGAGCTTTGAGAATCAATGACCATATGAACTTCTGCATATGCACTTCTAGGCATTGTAAAGGTAAAGAAAAGTTAAAAGCTTGGGCAAAATTAAGAAACAAGCCACACAACAATTAAGGACTTGGACACAGTGATTTCTGAGGGGATATAAAACCCCAAGACAAACGCCAAACCTTGCTGTGTTTATTTTGGCTAAGAAGTAATAGTTTGTGGAGTCATGGGCACGATAATCATCTAAAAGCAACTGTGCAGGGAAATTAAATCTTTGGAAAAGCCAAGAGGGAAGAACCAGAGAAATCTGAAGAAATGAAATGCAGCTTATAAAGGGGGTTTAAACATGCAGTAAGCTGGTTTAGATGTAATATCCACCCAAGGAAAATTGTGGGAACCTCTGTGGCAATGCTTGAGAAGAGACTGCACATAATAAAGACATTTTATACTTGGTTATTATTTCCTGTGACACAGACCAGTGTTTATTTTTGTTGGACACTTAGTTATCTCTAGTATCTTTAGCTGGATGATGGAAACAGAGCAAGAAGAATTCACACAACCTAGAACAAAGATTGCCTCTGAACTCCCATACTTGGAATTGTCATTTTTCTCTCTCTTCCATCCCTCCTTTACAACCCACAACTGCTCACAGGAAGGAAGTGGTTTAAAAAAGGTAAGGAAATACTTAATGAATGAGTATGGGATAGATGAGTGGACAGTGAGGTGGATTGAGAACTGGCTGTCGGACCGGGCTCAGAGGGTCGTGATCAGAGGAGCAGAATCTGACTGGAGGCCTGTGACTAGCGGTGTTCCCCAGGGCTCAGTGTTGGGTCCAGTCCTGTTTAATATCTTCATCAACCACCTTGATGAGGGAACAGCATCCACCCTCAGCAAGTACCTGATGATACAAAGCTGGGAGGGGTGGCTGACACGCAGGACACTGCGCTGCCATCCAGAGAGACCTGGACAGGCTGGAGAGCTGGGCAGGGAGACACCAGATGAAATTCAACAAAAGCAAGTGGAGAGTCTGGCACCTGGGGAGGAATAACTGTCTGTATCAGTACAGGCTGGGGGAGACCTCCTGGAGAGGAGCTCTGTGGAGAAGGACCTGGGGGTCCTGGTGGGTGACAGGGTGGCCATGAGCCAGCAGTGTGCCCCAGGGGCCAAGAAGGCCAATGGGATCCTGGGATGCATCAGGAAGAGTGTGGGCAGCAGGTCACAGGAGGTGATCCTCCCCCTCTACTCTGCCCTGGTCAGGCCCCACCTGGAGTGTTGTGTCCAGTGCTGGGCTCCCTGGGATCAAACAGCCAGGGATCTCCTGGAGAGAGCCCAGAGGAGGCTACAGAGATGATGAAGGGCCTGGAGCATCTCCCCTATGAGGAAAGGCTGAGTGAGCTGGGGCTGTTCAGCCTGGAGAGAAGAAGACTGAGGGGGGGCCTAATTAATGTTTATAAATATCTAAAGTATGGGATGCAGGGGGAATTGGCCAACCCCTTCTCAGTGTCTGTGGGGACAGGACAAGGGGCAATGGCTGCAAATTGGAGCACAGGGAGTTCCCCACCAATGTGAGGAAGAACTTTTCCCCAGTGAGGGTGAGGGAGCCCTGGGACAGGCTGCCCAGGGGGTGTGGAGTCTCCTTCTCTGGAGAGATTCCAGCCCCGTCTGGACACCGCCCTGTGCAATATGAGCTGGGGAGCTGCTTTGGCAGGGGGGTTGGACCCCATGATCTCTTGAGGTCCCTTCCAACCCCTACAATTCTATGATTCTATGATTCCTTCCCTGTGAGCCACAGATGCAAAGGTGTGAGCAAAACCTCAGTGTAGGCAAGGTTTGTAGGGCAGGGAAAGGGTAGGAGGTTACTTCTGTCTTTTTCACTACTCTCCATTAAATTTAAGGCATGAGCATGTGTCACTTGTTGGCTCCTCTGCACGCTAACTGCCCAAGGGATGATCCTCCTGTCTTCATAGAAGAGATGCTCCAGCCCTTGGATCATTTTTGTGGTCCTCCTTTGGACAAATCCCAACAGGTCTATAATCCTTTAGCCATAAACTGTTGACCAAGCCTGGGACTAAGCGTGGACTCAGCCACACCAAGGCTCCTCTCTGAGAAGGGGATCAGAGAGCAAGGGGTCATTCCTGACCCTTGGGACTCAACAGGAGAGCATCCTGCAGCCACGCAGTCAGTAGTATTGCCATAGATAAACTGCTGCAAAAGATCTAACTGTGTGCTACCCTGAATGGGAAGAGAATGGGCCCAAAAATATTGGAAAGATGAGGACAAAGTGGTCAAGTGGCTGGAACAGTGTAGAAGTGAGCAAAAGATCAAGAAAGGTGAAGGCAAAGGAATGGTTTCTGCAGTGTGGAGGGCTTGCCTATCTTGCATGCAAAAACAACCCAAAAAGTGCCATTCCCTTGGACCAACTGCAGATGCAGAGCATGACTACTTAAAGTCAGAGAGTGAAGTATTGAAAACATCACTGATTTCAGAGAGGGAAGGAAATGAGAAATTGAAAACATCACTGACTTTGGAAAAGGAAGATAGTGAGGTACTGAAAACATCATTGTCCTTAGAAAAATAAAGTGGCAAGAAATTGGGAAAACAAGTCAATTCCCTCATGAATTAAAACCAAAACTTAAGGGCATCCTTAACTTTAGAAAAAGGAAACAGTGAGGAGCTGGGGATGCAAGTAAATTCTCTCATGATGGACAATCAAAACTCCAATACAGAAACTAGGGAACTTAAATTGGTATTATTGGCATTTGAAAGACAAGAAAAACAGCTACAGGAAAGGTTACTGCATTTCCTACTAAATCAAATGCTCTCCTCAGTCTCAGCTAAATGGGCCTGAAAATCAATATACTGTGCAGACCCTGAGATGTGGGATGGAGACGTTTGGGATGGTAATGATGATGATGAATGGGTGGCAGGCTCCGATTTTACCCCAGGATCTGTGCCTACATGGCTGCTAATTAAAACCAAAACCAGATATGAGGGGAATGGCAATATTTGTACTACTGTACCAACCACTCCCTGGTCTCCTGCTGGATTGGCCAAGCTGCAGTAAAAGTGTTCCAGGCATCCAGGGTAGCTGGAGACAGATGATGTTGAGTGTGTGTCGAGTCTCCCTTATGGGGGGAATCAAATCTTACTGAGTGAGAGAAGCTGAAGGCTGTTGGGGTCCTGGGCTGGTTTTACCCAATTTTCATTAACGATGCTAATGAGGCTGGCAGCATAGATCCATGAGAGAGATGAGAACCACTTCTTGTCCAAACCACAGGGTTCTCCTGTGTGGCTGTGTCTGTACAAACAGCAGCCTGCGTACAAGCGATGTCGTGTTCAGGAGATCCCCAATGTCAGACCCTGTTGATCCATCACAATTAACTCCCCTTATCCATGGCCTCCTGCACAGCCTAAAGACACATGTAGGCTGTGTCCAAGACAAGATTAGAGCTGCTCAGGAGGGTAATGATGCACTTCACTGTGCGCCCTGAGCAGAGAAACCTCATTATAGGAATGGGCCAATTCCCACTGGGAATGAGTTATGGGCACTGCATGGGCTGCATATGCATGGATTGGATTGAACATGGGTTGGATTGAACTGATCACTGGGAAACCACCTCCTGAACGAGTATGTCTGGTTCATAGTGCTAAGCCTAAACCAGAGTGCAACCCTAAGTTTGATAAGAATCATAGAATCACAGAATGTGTTGGGCTGGAGGGACCTTTAGAGGCCATCTAGTCCAACCCCCTGCAGTGAGCAGGGACACCTTCACTAGACCAGGTCTCTCAGAGCCCCATCAAGCCTGACCTTGGATGTCTTTAGGGCTACGAAGATGATTAAGGACCTGGAGCATCTCCCCTGTGAGGAAAGGCTGAGTGAGCTGGGGCTGTTCAGCCTGGAGAGAAGAAGACTAAGGGGGGACCTAATTAATGTTTATAAATATCTTAAGTATGGGATGCAGGGGGAATTGGCCAGCCCCTTTTCAGTGTCTGTGGGGACAGGACAAGGGGCAATGGCTGCAAATTGCAGCACAGGGAGTTCCCCACCAACATGGGGAAGAACTTTTCCCCAGTGAGGGTGAGTGAGCCCTGGGACAGGCTGCCCAGGGGGTGTGGAGTCTCCATCTCTGGAGATATTCCAGACCTGTCTGGATGCCTGTCTGTGCAATATGAGCTGGGGAGCTGCTTTGGCAGGGGGGTTGGACCCAATGGGCTCTCGAGGTCCCTTCCAACCCCTAAGATTCTGTGATTCTGTGATTCTCACTATGAGGACATCTTGCTTCTTTATTGCAATAATAATCATCATTGTGATTGCTTTGTTTTGTGCATTATGAGCTTGCATCAAATCCATGCTAAGCCAGGTATTAATTCCTCAAGTATATGTGGTGTCTGGGTGGACTGAACTGGAGCTACGCCCAAGAAGAAGAAATGACAAAAGATAAGGGTAAGTGATCTAGTTAAGGTGTCCCTGCTCACTGCAGGGAGGCTGGACTAGATGGCCTTTGAAGGTCCCTGCCAACCCAACGCAGTCTGGGAGTTGATGATTCTGTGATTCTAAGGGACACCCCCAAAACTCACTTTATACAAACACGATTTGGATTTTGAACTGAGTGATTGTAGTCGCAGGGTGGATGATGGGGGAGTGCCTGCTTATCTCTGATGTGAACTCCGTGGATAGAGATCCATGGGGTCAGTATGAGAAGCAGAAGGAGGGAGTCTTACGGCAGCAGGACGGCCCTGCTTTGGTGAGAGACTGAGCAGTAGACAGACAGATGGTTTCTACACAGAGTTCTGAAGGACACAGTGCTTGGAGTGAGACTCTTTGTTTCATTATCCATGAAATTAATATTGGAGTTGACACCCCTAAAATATGCTAATGAGCTAAAAGCAGCACATTGCTAAACATACTTGACTGTAGAGCATGACTCTCCACCCAAATCATGTTAAACATCACCCTGGGGAGGGGACAGCCAAGGTTGGGCTGTAAAGGATGAGGAAAACACCCCAGGAGGAGAGAGGAGACTGAAGACCCCCCCAAAGAGGCAGTCAACGGGCTGAGCTCCTTCTCCCCCCTCAAGACAGTGACACCTTCTTGGTAAGCAGCTGTGGCTTTGGTGAGAATAGCTGGGGCAGAGTGGTGGCGCTGTCAGTGGTCTCAGTGCTACCAGGGGGGTGTACCTGTCCATGGCAATCTCAGGCTTGTTACATCTGCCACGTTAATAAACTTTCTGTCTGCTTCAGCTCTGGGAATCTGTCTCAGAGGCTGTCCTTTGGGGCTCTGACAGGCAAATGCTGACTCTGATACGAGGTTATATGTGTGTATGTGTGAATATCCATCCATCCACCCATCCTTCCATCCATCCTCTCTCTCTCTCTCTCTCCATAATCCTTTAGCCATAAGACATTCACCAAGCCTGGGACTAAGCATGGACCCAGCTGCACTGAGGCTCCTCTCTAAGAAGGGGTTCAGAGAGCAAGGGGTCCTTCCTGACCCTCAGCACTCAACAGGAGGGCATCCAGCAGCCACATGTCCAGCTCACACCCTTTACTTGACAAAAAGTTACAGGATCTCAGGCTGATGGTTGGTCTGAACTGCTGCTCTGGTGTAAACTGTGCCAATAAGCTAATTTGTCCTTTGTTCTGAAATTTCACTGAAGGTCTTTTGCACAAATGGGCAGAAGTGTGGGCAAACCCCTGTAGAGACATGGCCACCCCTCAAAGGGCAAGGCAGGAGGGCTGCCACCAGAGAGTTGAGCCCAAATTTGCACCAGGACCCTGGCTATTCCCAGCCAACTGTGGGGATGCAGATGTGCAAGCACAGTCTTTGCCCCAGCATCATTCAAGGACTGCCTTGCAAAGGGAAGCCACAACAAAGGGCCAGGAAGAAAGATAGCCAGCTACTGGGATGCAAGATTAAGGTCATATCAGGCTTCCCAGGGATCCAGTGTGAGGGGAGAGGCTGCTGACTTTGGAGCTGAGTGTATGGTCACAGCAAAATGCCATGTGATGCTTGGGGCAGGGGCTGGGGGGGGTGGGATGATATACTCTGTCAGCGTTACAGCATCCCACCCATCACTGAATCAGACCTGCAGTGTGTGACTGAACAACACTCTCACAGGCAGTAATTTCAAATGCAGGGAGATGTTTGCAGGAGAACAAGCCATTTCCTTGAAGGAAAGGTCCAGTATAGATGTGCTAGATGCATCTATAGATTTAAAAACTCATACTAAAGTGGCTCTTGTGCAGAGAAAAGCAGTCAGGGATTGAAATAATATTTATTGCTACATGTCTACAAGTCCATATATCTATCTGTACATCTATCCCTATCTCTATATAATTTTTATACATATATATATATCTATATACATATATAGATAATATCTCTCTATATAGATAATATAGACATATATATTTTTATATATATATATAATATATACATATATATTATCTATATCTACACCTCTCTCTCCCTCTCTCCCCACCCACCTATTTATTTGTATTTATAGTACACCTTTAACCTGTTTTAAGGACAAATATAAAAATTCTTTACCTATCAGATGTGGGAAGTGATATTATTCCAGGCTGCACCTTGTGAAGATGCTTTTGGGGTAAGGACATACCTATGGAAGGGGTGGGATTCAGGTGCTCAGGGATATGGTTTAGCAGAGGATGGGAATGGTTGGACTTGATGATCTTAAAGGTCTTTTCCAACCTTGTGATTCTGGGATTCTGTGATCTCAGCACTGGAAGGTAAGACTATGTTAGACAACCATCTCTTGGGAATATTATGGGTACAGCTGACCTTGCCCTGGAGGATATGGACAAACTAGACAACGCCTTGGGTTTCTTTCCATCCATATCTGTCTTCTCATCACCTGTGACTTTAAAATTGCTCTGTTTAGGCAACGTGTAAAGTTGACTGTATTTGCAGGGTGCATCATATAGTTCAGAAGCATTTGAGTAATGTAAGTTAGTGAGCTAGATACATTTTTTTAAATGTGGATGTGGGTTTTTTTTCCGATCATGAATTAGAAAAAAACCCCAAACCTTACAAAATTGCACCCAAGAGCACAAATAAAAGTATTTAGCATTTGAAAGCCATCATTTTCCCCACCAGGAGAAAGGAAAATTATCTTTTAAATAAAGGAAGTTTTGACCTGCTGAAAACCCTGTGCTTCCCCAGAGAACATACATGCAGCTTCTTGGGTGAGACTGTGGAAAAACCAGCCTTTGAGCCTGAAAGCTTCCACAGGTTATAAACCTGAAGAAAAAATTAGTTTACATGAAAGATCTGAACGGGCTACAGCATCCTACAAGCTGCCAGTTGCACCCCTTTCCCCTGTTGCTTTGTAAGGCCACGTCTAGTGGAGTTTTCTAAGGGAGAAGTGACCACTGCTGTGTGTTTGCTGAGCCCAAGGCTGGAGCTCTGCACACTGAGAAACCACACATGTATAAAATACATATCAACACATTCCACAGAATTATACAATCCCAGATTGGTGTGGGTGGGAAGGGCCTCAGCGCGCCTCTGCCATAGGCAGGGACACCCCCACCCCCAGCCCAGGGTGCTCAAAGCCCCATCCAACCCAGCCTTGAGTACTGCCAGGGATCCTGGGGTAGCCCCAGCTTCTCTGGGCACCCTGTGCCAAGGCCTCTCCCCTCCCCAGGAAGGATTTCTGCCCCCCAGCCCCTCTCCATCCCCCTCCTGCAGCTGAAGGCCCTTCCCCTGGGCCTGGCCCTCCCTGCCCTGGGCACCAGCCCCTCTCCAGCTCTCCTGGAGCCCCTCAAAGGCCGGGAAGGGGCTCGGAGCTCTCCCCACAAGCAGCCTCTTCTCTTCTTGTCCGTGGGCTGAACCAGCCCAGCTCTCCCTCTCCAGAGCAGAGGGACTCCAGCCCTCCCATCATCTCTGTGGCTCCTGGGGACTGGCTCCCACAGCTCCATGTCCCCCTTGTCCTGGGGCCCCCCGAGCTGGAGGCAGCGCTTCTGGGAGGTCTGTGTCCCAGAGCGGAGCCGAGGGGCAGAATCCCCCTTTCCCTGCCAGTCCCACTGCTGGGGATGCAGCCCAGAACACGGGGGACTTTCTGGGCTGATGGCACACAGTGCCAGGTCATGTTGTGCTTTACATCCATCCATCCATCCATCCATCCATCCATCCATCCATCCATCCATCCATCCCCTCAGGCTGTCGTTGTGCTGGGGATTGCCCCAACCCACAGGCAGAAACTTGCCCTTGGCCTTGCTGAACTCCATGCAGCTCACATGGGCCCATCTCTCCAGCCTGTCCAGGTCCCTCTGGATGCCATCCCTTCCCTCCAGCATGCTGACCCACCACACAGCTCAGTGTCATCTGCAGACATGCTGAGGGTGTGCTCGATCCCACTGTCCATGTCACCAGTGAAGGTGTTGAACAGCGCTGGTCCCAGTGCCAACCCCTGAGGAACAGCACTTGTCACTGGTCTCCACCTGCACGTTGAGCTGCTGACCACAACTCTCTGAGTTACCCACCTTCCTTGTGCACCGAGTGCTCCATCTGTCAAATCCCTGTCTCTCCAGTTCAGAGACAAGGATGCTGTGAGGCGAGTTTATGTTGGTATCAGTGCAAACAGGTCAATCTGAAGTAATTATTTGATTTTAATGCCTCTGTGTCTACTAAAATGCCTCCACCTGCACATCGAGCTGTGACAACACGAGTCTGCACTACCCACGAGTTAGTTTAATTTGAAATACTAAAAGGTGGATTTCAAAATCTTGAGTTTATTTCAAAGGATGCACCCCTTGCTGGCAGGCTGCACTAACTTGGGAGAGCGCTACTTACGCAAGTAGTTTCACTGATGATGGCAGGAGTGGACACGTGGAAGGACCAGGCGCTTAGAAAATAGCTACTCTCTGCAGTGGTGTTTTATGATTATTTGTTCCTAAATAGTAATTGTGCCATCAAACATCCGGATGGGGAATTAATTATTGGAAATAATTCAGAAAGCGCTGATGTCAGCTTACTCCAGTGAAGAGTATCGCAGATTTGTAAAACCCACCGAGCAAATGAAATTATGTAAATCACCCCAGGAACAGCTGTACCAGCAGCGTGAACATCAACCAGCCCGGCTTTGGCACTTCCCAAAAACACAGCAGCCAAGGCAACGCTGTGGAAATGGCAGTGCCAGCACCCGGAGCAGCCAGGATGGGCAGCAACGCTTCAAAGCCCCGTGTTACAGATGTTACGTGATGGGAGAGACACCCCATCTAATAAATACAGGAAAAGGCCTTTAATCACTAGCAGGATAAGCACAGATTTGCAATTGCAATAAAGGGATTTCGAATTAAACCAGCTGAATATAGTATTCTCCCCTTCTGTGTCAGGAGCGGAGCTTGGAGACAGCCGTGGAGGCCAATGTGGGCAGTTGTGGAAGGACAAGGTCTTGCCAGGGACAGGAATGAGCCCATGTTTAAGGAACAAACTGCAATGGGAACGTGCACAGGGTGTGATGCACTGCAGCAAACATCCAGTGTCCTTATATGTCAGCAACAATTTCAGTTCTTACATTGTAAGCCTTTAGTGAACAAATCAACCGCCCCATGGAAAATGTTTATAAACTTCCATGTCAGGAACATTTCAAAGTGATGGGTTTTTAAGTTTTTTTAAAAAAAAATTAGCTTTTCTGAAATTTCTGGTGGGACTCTTGTGTCCTGTCCTATTTGTGTAGGCAAAGAACTATAGTCAAAACAAGTCCAGAGTTATTTTCATAGGCGCAGGAACGGTATTCACTAACCTGTCTGCTTCCCCCTGTGACTACTGCCTTTCATTGGCCCCAACCCACCCCAACCTAACTCAAGCCAACCCCTCCAACATGCCATTGGCACCACCCATGGTCTGCCTGGTCCTCTGGTGAACAGCATCCCTGTAGCAGCCACTGCAGGGTGTAAACAGCATGAGCGTAGGGGAGGGAAGAGACAGGGCTGTCCTCCTACCTTCTGGGTACCACTGGACATGTACATCAGGTTCCACTAGCTTTGGAAAAGGATTCACCCTCTTACATCAAGAAAACCCCAATTCAGCTGCCCACAGAATCGCTGAGTGGTTGGCAGGGCCCTCTGGAGATTATTTAGTCCAATCCCCCCTGCTAAAGCAGGATCACCTTGAGCAGGATCGTGTCCAGGCAGGTTTGGAGTATCTCCAGAAGGAGACTCCCCAACCTCTCTGGGCAGCCTGCCCCAGTGCTTGGGCACCTGCAGAGTGGAACTTCCTGTTCCAACTCACCATGCCAGAAGGGTCCAAGCTCCACAGACAACTCAGCTCCTGACTGTAAAGCTTATCTCTTACTAAAGTATTGCTTCTGGACACACTCAGAAACACCTTGGCCTTGGCAGGGCAAATGCTCTGTCAGGTCTCAGGCAGAACGAGGCTTCTCCCCTGTAAGTAGGTGTGCAAGCCTCATGGGGAGGAATGCCCATTCACTTCTTCTGAGGCTTTATTTACTCCAAATCTCTTCCCACTCCCTGTCTGGTTTTCTTCCATCTGGGACATTTATTTCTGCGAGACTTCTACTTCTCTGTGACATCTCCTCCTCCAGGACACCCACTTCTGAATTCTTCCCCCACAACCTGCCCACCTTGCAGCTCTCTTGAACTCTTGTCCACCACCTGCCTCTGTTCCTCTTGCATTCTCACCCCCTCACTGACCCCAGGACTCCTGTCCTCCTGGACCACCAATTTCTCCTTTGTCCTGACTCTTCTTCAACCATCGCTCACCAAACCTCCTCCATCTGGCTGCTACTGCATCCTTCCAGTCTTTCCTCACCAACACCTTCATCTTCCAGTTTGGCAGCCCACCAAACACATCTTCCCTCTCCACATTTTGTTCTCTCTTATCAGGCAAAGAAAACCCCAGATCAGGAATCGGCAGGTCCTTTAAAAACCTGAGCACAAGGTATGACCACCACTGAGGTGTGGTGTTGAGATCAGAAAAAGAGGCCACATCTGAGAAAATGCAGCAGTCCTACCCTGAGTGGTAAGAGAAATGTGCAGTCAGTCTTTTAGGTGAGAATAGGAGTTTCATGAGGAATTTAGTTCATGTTTTAGTGACTTCATGGAAAGGAAACACGTCTGACTTGGTTTAATGCCACAGAAGATGGAGCCAGGACCCGAGAATACAAACACCAAATAACAAATGGGGTTAAAAACAGTCAAGTTTTGGGAGTCACTGACAGACTGATAAGATTTTAATGCCTTCAAGGAATGATGAAAAACTGGCTGAAATAAAACCTGCAAAAAATTTAGTGAATGATGGGTGATTAATCCTTATGCACTTGCAACAAGTCATTTATTGCTCACCTGCACTAGGCAAGGTTTTCCTCATATCAACAAATCTGGGTTTACATGCTCAGTCCACCTAAGAGCTATATGACCTGAGGAGCAGCTGAGGGACCTGGGACTGTTCAGTCTGGAGAGGAGGAGGCTCAGGGGAGACCTTGTTGCTCTCTACAACTGCCTGAAACGAGGTTGTGGTGAGCTGGGGCTCAGCCTCTTCTCACAGATAAGTAGCCACAGGAGAAGAGGGAATGGCTGCAGGTTGTGTCAGGGGAGGTTCAGGTCAGAAATGAGGAGAAATTTCTTCTCAGCAAGAGCGGTTGGGCATTGGAATGGGTTGCCCAGGGAGGTGGTGGAGTCACCGTCCCTCAGGGTGTCCAAGGAAGGGTTGGATGAGGCACTTAGGGACATGGTTTAGTGAGTGATACAGGTGGTAGGGGGACGGTTGGAGTAGATGATCTTGGAGGTCTTTTCCAACGTTAATGATTCAACGATTCTACGACCCACTTACAGGAGCCCACATAGCTGTGTTAGCGAGAAAGATGCCAAGAAGTCAGTGTTCCTTCACCAGTGAATTTACACTGATCTAGTGAGCGTTAACCTCCTTTTATTAGCGCGACCTTTGCTGGTTGTTGCTAATGAACAGGCCTGAAGAAGGCAGGTGATTGAACCTGGTCTGCGGGATTGTATGGACAACGATTGCTGCTGGGGATCAAGTGCGCCTGTGATGCAATCATCAAGTTAATAACCTCTACAGCAGCAGCTTTGCATGCGGCTGTCTCCGAACAATGCCGCTCCTGTAACTCACAGCCTTGGGAGACGCTATTTATAATTTATACCCAATCTGAAGAGCAAAGATTTTTCTCTCCTGCAAGTCACGGTGATCAATACAGGTCCGCGCCTATTACAGCCCAATGAGGTGAAGTGTGCAGCAAGGATCAGCTACGCTGCGGCTGATCAACACGGCTTTGCAACACAGCCCATTCCGAGTGCCTGTTCCCAGTGTCTAACGCTGGGACAGCAAATAAAGGGGGGAATAATTCTTTGTAAGGGTGCCATCCCAGCTGCTCCGTGTTGCAAGCTAAATTAATTGCATACTTGCTGCAGAACTGCTCAGAGACTTGAGGTTTTTTGGCAGTGGATGTCAGGCTTCTGCACTCTTAATTCGTAACACATCAGGACTTAGAGCAGGATACTCTGAAGCTCCCGTATCACGGAAACCAGCAATTTAAAACCAAACATTAATTTGCCAAGGCTTTCACAGATGTGAATTACACTAAATTTAACTAAGCCGAATAATATCACACTTCCTGTGACTTAACCTCAGAGATATCATTAGAGGGAGAATTTGAGATTAATGACCATAAAGCTGCATTTCACTCCCCACTTAACCCTCCTCCTCCTCCTCATCGCAGCAAACGGCAGCTTTGTCTGAGAGAGCTCAACACATTTCCCTTGTGCGTGTGCCCTGCTTCCTACTTGTAACACCGGCCACCAAAAAGCCATCCACGGGTGATGTTTGGGATGCGGGGGTGGCGAGTCAGCAATGTGGTGATGAGCTTGAGGCAGGCATCAGGCACAGGTTGGGGGGAGGTGGTGAAGGCTGGCATCGCAGCAGCGAAGGGAGGTGCAGGCAGAGTGAAGGCAGCCGTAAGACAAGGCAAGGTGAGAAGACAACATTGAGCACTGGGTTGCGTTGACCTCCGCCAACGCCCCGCCTCACATTCCCGTCTACGGGAGTCAGACGCAGGAGCGTGTGAGCGTGGGAGGTGGGTCTGCCACCAGTGGAAGGGAGAAGGCAGAAGTCTGGGATGAATGTGAAGGGAAGTATTAAGTTCACGGTGAGATAAAAGAAACCCAACAACAACCCAGCCTTCCAGTACCTGAAGTGAGCAGAGAAACTGGAGGGGATTCTTGCTTTTACTAAACCTCATCTGGGCAGGGAGAAACCAGATGAGGTTTAATAAAAGCAAGTGTAAAGTCTTGCACCTGGGGAGGAATAACCATCTGTATCAGTACAGGCTGGGGGTGAGCTGCTGGAGAAGAGCTCTGTGGAGAAGGACCTGGGGGTGCTGGTGGGTGACAGGGTGTCCATGAGCCAGCAGTGTGCCCTGGTGGCTAAGAGGGCCAATGGGATCCTGGGATGCATCAGGAAGAGTGTGGCCAGCAGGTCAAAGGAGATGATCCTCCCCCTCTACTCTGCCCTGGTCAGGCCCCACCTGGAGTATTGTGTCCAGTTCTGGGCTCCCTGGTATAAAAAATACAGGGATCTCCTGGAGAGAGTCCAGAGGAGGCTACAGAGATGATGTAGGGCCTGGAGCATCTCCCCTATGAGGAAAGGCTGAGTGAGCTGGGGCTGTTCAGCCTGGAGAGAAGAAGACTAAGGGGGGACCTGATTAATGTTTATAAATATCTGAAGTATGGGATGCAGGGGGAATTGGCCAACCCCTTTTCAGTGTCTGTGGGGACAGGACAAGGGGCAACGGCTGCAAGTTGGAGCACAGGGAGCTCCACACCAACATGGGGAAGAACTTTTCCCCAGTGAGGGTGAGGGAGCCCTGGGACAGGCTGCCCAGGGGGTGTGGAGTCTCCTTCTCTGGAGAGATTCCAGCCCCGTCTGGATGCTGCCCTGTGCAATATGAGCTGGGGAGCTGCTTTGGCAGGGGGGTTGGACCCGATGATCTCTCGAGGTCCCTTCCAACCCCTGTGATTCTGTGATTCTGTGATTCAACTTTTTCAAAGGGTAGACAATGGCAGGACAAGGGGGATGGATTAAAGCTAAAGGAGGGAAGGTTTAGATTAGATCTTAGGGGGAAATTCTTTCCAGAAAGAGTGGTGAGGGGCTGGAACAGGCTGCCCAGAGAGGGGGTGGATGCCCCATCCCTGGGGGTGTTCAAGGCCAGGTTGGATGGGGCCCTGGGCAACCTTGTGTAGATTCAGGCCTGAGGTTGGTGTCCCTGCCTGTGGCAGTGAGGTTGGAGCTCTATGATCCTTGGGGTCCCTTCCAACCCAGACCTTCCAACCAGATTCTATGAACCCAACAACCCAAACAACCCCTTAAGAGCAGGGGATGCTCATTGTGGGTTCGCACTGTGTGACCAGTGGGGCACCATTGCTGAGCTATGGATGGAGAAGGCTTGGTGGGACCCAGGAACCAGGGGTGAGGGACAGAGAGGGGTTCCTCCTGGAAGAACTGCAGGTCATGTCCTGTGTTGTAGCCACAGGAAAAGCACAACTGGACAGAGAGAAGCCCCAGAATTGGCATCTCTCTGCTAACCCGGTTATCAGAGTGGCAGTTTTAAACCGTTCCATTTAACCATTGCAATAATTAAACAAGCTCCGTTTGGGAGACTGTATTTATGCCAAAATAGGGACTGATTCAGTATTACCCTTTAAAAACACCACAACAAAGCCCCATCAAGCTCCAAAGCCGTATCTTCAAGCTGACACAGCCATCTCAATGTTGAAGAAACAATTTGTATTTTCCTTACAAGCCAGAGAGAAAGAAAACAACCCCAAACATCCAAAGGCAGAAAACAATGAAGCTTAATGACCTTGATGCATTTCCAAACACAATTTTCATTCCCAAATAGGCCTGACCTAACAATTGATCTTTCCATGTGGAGTTTGCCAGCAGAACCAGTGCTAAGGCAGACTGTGGAGCTCCCAGAAAGAGTAAGCAAGATCCCTTGTGTGACAGCAGAGATGTTTTTGCCAACCCTTTAGTGGGTTCTGAAGAAAACTTTTGGTCTCCCAGCTAGAGAGATGGTAAACCGTGGGAGCTGGAGATGGAAATGCAAGAACCTGCTAGGAAAGTACACCTGGAAGTGGAAGAGAGTCGAAACTCTTTCAAAACTTGGTGATTCAAATTATTTTCCTTTCCTTGCAGCGGGAATCTCAAGTTTGTTTCTGTTTAGTTTTGTTTCTTTTCTTTTTAATTTTTTCCCTTCCATAAAACTAGAACAAAATGAAGAGAAGTTGTCGGGGTAATTTCTCTCTGAAGAATCACTGAACTGGAATTATGTCATCTTGCATTAAAATTATCAGTTATTGCCACAGTTGGCCCACAAATATTATATTAAAAAAAGCAGGAAGAAAATAACCTAAATACATTTGGGGAATTCTTTTGTTTGTGCCCCGTGCATATCTTTTAATACTTATTGCTCCAATTTGGCTTGGTTTGCCTCAACCACCATAGGTTGGTGGGGTTTTTTTTCCAAACAAGTTTAAAACAAACTGTTGATATATTAAGGGGGGGGAAAAAACCCCCCACCCTGCATGGGGAAAACCAAGATTGAAGTGGGAGCCGAAGTGAGTCTAAATGAGAGCAATATCAGCATGCACAAATGCACAGACAAGCACAGTTTGACAGTCACTGCTCATAAAAGATCCTGCAACGAGTTAATATGAAAACGCAGCCTCCCGTCGAGGGAAGTTGGAGGGGAGCTCATAGATGAGCACTTGAGGAAACCTTGCACTGCGGCTGGAACACATATAGTGCATTTCCCTGTTAGTATGGGATTAAATGAAATGTTATAACCACAATATATTGCCACATTAAATTAAGAAAACTTTTTTTTTTAAAAATTTCTTTTCTTTTTTTTTCCCCTTTCCCTGTCTGCTGTGAGAAGAATCTTGGGCTGACTAAAAAAGCAAAGAACTCTCCAGTCAATGACATCCCCAGACTAAAAAGCAAAGAACTCTGCAGTCGACGACATCCCCATCTGGTTTTGACTTGTTTTTTCAGCTCCAGCACCAGAACGACACGAACGCTTTGCACTGGTATCGTGGTAGAGTCGATTGTTACTTTCTGCAGGAACCCCACAGAGTTTTGCAGGGTAAATATTCCAGATTCTCCTGTGTTTCAGTCTTGCTCCCCAGGTCTGCATTCAGATGAACTGAAAGCCTACGGGATTGCATCCGAGTGAGGAAGGAGTGTGAGCCAAGGGGATGGGATCACTGTGGATACAGGGTTTGGTCCCATGAGGATCACTTCCCTGTGAAACTGGGGAAACCAGCAGCTGGGCAGCTCTGAGGGGGGGCCTTCACCCCATGCTGAGGTCTGTGCATCTGTGTGTTTGCGATGGGACGATGGGGAGGAAAGGTCTGTGAGGAATGGGTCCTGGAGAGAAGATACCTCCTCTCCCCGCAGAGAGCTCATGCACCAAGGCAAGCATACAGCTGCATCGCATTTCCATGGGACTTGCTTCCCTGCCAAACAGCCGTCAGCAAAGCAGGACCACAACAGCAGCTGCAGCTGGGAGAGGAGCAGGGATGCCTGCCTGCCAGGGGCTCATGTCTTCTGCAGCCACAGAAAGCTGCACAGAGCCTCTGCCTGAGGAGACCCTGCCCCTGGCCGCACACGGAGCAGATGGTCCTGCTCTTCTGTAAGAAGTGGGGAGCACAGATCTACAGTCCCCATGGTGGAGGTGCATCCCATTGCTATAATTTGGGAATAGGTGGAAGGACCAGCAGAAAGGATCTGATCAATGGGGATCAATAGCTGAAGGGTGGGACACAGGGGACATGGGCAGCCTCTGCTCAGTGTCTGTGGGGACAGGACAAGGGGCGATGGCCTCAAGTTGGAGCACAGGGAGTTCCCCACCAATGTGGGGAAGAACTTATTCCCTGTGAGGGTGAGGGAGCCCTGGGACAGGCTGCCCAGGGGGTGTGGAGTCTCCTTCTCTGGAGAGATTCCAGCCCCGTCTGGACGCCGCCCTGTGCGCCCTGTCCCAGGGACCCTGCTTTGGCAGGGGGTTGGACCCCATGGGCTCTGGGGGTCCCTTCTGATCCTGACAGCTCTGTGATTCTGTGATTTGTCCGGTTAGCCTAAGCGCAGGGGTGCTGCTGGGAAACGTTTTTATCATTGATCTGAATGAAGAATGACCTAATCTGTGATTATTTTTGTATTTTCTGCCCAGGAGATACTGAGGATGCACTGCAAACGCTGCTGAGCTTCCACAGTGCTGACTGGGCTGAGCTTCTAATGCATGCAAAGGCATTTAAAGTAACAAAGTGCCACAACATACCAGGTTCTGTTTAAAAAAAATAAACCCAAACAACAAAAGTAATAAAATAAAACTGTGGCAGGCGTGCTTGGCCAATCAGCTAGATTCAGCAGCTTTGATACGGCCTGAGAAGTGCTAAAACCAAATGCCTCCTTAGGACACCCACTACTTAAAGTAGATTTCTGAAATATGAAATCCCTTTTATTGGGTTTAGTATCCTGAATGGGTTGTGGAGGTATTCTTACTCGACTTTTGCATATAGTGCAAGTAGGTCCTCTGTAGTTGGGGAATCTCAGGAGTTCCCTTTGTAAGGGCTTGTTTTCAGTTGCTTGTAAGTTTTGCCAAGCTAAATAGCTGGGATGAAAATTCCCATGCTCTGTCTCTGCCTCAGGCTGATTATTAGTATTTTTTAAATGTTTCAACTAAAAGGATTTAGTCACTTCAGGAAAT
The DNA here is from genome assembly GCA_020800305.1 of Porphyrio hochstetteri. Taxonomy (NCBI): domain Eukaryota; kingdom Metazoa; phylum Chordata; class Aves; order Gruiformes; family Rallidae; genus Porphyrio; species Porphyrio hochstetteri. The sequence continues at coordinate 2,324,431 of CM036938.1, read as the reverse complement.
AAGATTGAGGAAAAACATATTTTGCCCCCGTTGGGGAAACAAAACAAAACACCCCCCCCCCCCAAAAAAAAAACCCAGAAAAAGAAAAGAAAGTCTTACAGGAACTTTGCTGAACAGCTCCTGAGTCTCTATTCTTCACAGCAACAGTTTGAAATTTGGAAGGTAGGGTCCCTGTTGTCCTTTTGCAGTTCCCATGAAAAACCACCCAGCTTTTTGTCTGGTCCCAAGCCTTTGAAAAGTCTCATTTGCATGTGCTCAGCATAGAGAACCCTAGAATTTGGCAGCCAAGCTGGCCAAAGACTCCTCTGAAGATGCTCTTTGCAACGGGCAAGCTCCAGCCCAGGGCTGATGGGGCTGAGCCAGACTTGTTTTTGCAGCTGCTGCTCCCAGGCGCTGCAGGCGACTGCGGCATCCGGCGCAGGAGCTGAGGGTGGGCAGCACTCTGTCCCCAAATGTGAGCAAAGCAAGGGCAGAAAGGAAGGGGAACGGGGTGGGAAAAAAGCAGCCTGATGGAAATAGGGGGGAGAAACAGTCCTGGGGAGGAGCGGACCAAGAGAAGGGATTGACGGTGCAAACAGGTCGCAGAGAAGAGGCATGGGAACACCCAGGGAGGGGGGTTTGTAGGTGAAGGAAAAGCAGGAAACTGGATGTGAAGAGAGGTTGCGATGCAGAGGTAGGGTACAGCATGGTCCTGTGTAAAGCAGGGACAGGAGGACAGACATGGAGGCGGGGAGAGGCAGAAAGCTCGGGGACCACAGGGGAAAAGACTTTCCAAACCAGCCTTCCTGAAGACACATCCTCTCCAAGCAAAGACAAAACTGACCGACTGGGTCAGCATTTTGTTCTCCCTCAGCTGTGGTTCACCAAGGACGTGAGAAGTGACTACTCTAATAGTCCCAGCACCTTTGCCCCATTCAGCAGCCCCCATGCCTAAGCCCAAACTCTGATTTCCACCTCTGCAACTGACCTGCAACAACAGAGCATCACATGGAAAAATTTTCCTTTATCTTACCACAGTTAAAGAGAACAAATTTGAGTTTTTGAAGCACATGTGCTGAAGGAAAAAGTTAAGGACACTCGGTTTAGTAAAAGCCAGAACAGCTCAGGGACGAAACTGAGGGGGACACGACACAGTATCTGTTGGTGTTGCCCTGGTGCAGCTTTTGTCTACATCATGTAGAGCTTTGTGCCACCCTCGAGCATCACTTTTTACACCAGGCTCCTCAGATCACCCACAGCTATTAGTGGGCTGGTCCAAAGACACCAGGCTTCTGCTGCAGAAGGTGAAATAATTCCCTTTATCACGCAATACAGTGAGTAAATGAAGGAGAATGTAAGGCACCTTGGATGTGGGAAACTCATGTAAAAAGTATATTGACTACTAAATGAGCAGTGAATGGTATCAAGTGTTGGGATAAAAAAAAACCCCAGGTATTTAAAGCAAAAAATAATGGCTATTTTGAAGAACATCCGTTGGGAAGTAATCTCATCAAGGGAAAAAAAAATAACTTTAGGGAGCTCCTAAGCTCCAAGGAGGGCTCTCTGGAGCATCTGCAGGCAGGAGGCTCACAGCAAACAATGATCCTTTACCACTGCATCACTCGCAGTTGAACTGGAGGTCTGATCTTTGCCTGTATGAAGGCAGTGCTCAGGTGGTTTGTCACATCCAAAATTTCCAGGTCTCCGAACTTCCCAGTAGCAGAGCAGTGCTACCTTTAATGGTCAGTCATATTTATTAACCTCTGACTCAGTTTTTTTACCTTACCCTACCTGATGGGTACTGCGATGTCAACCTGAGAGCATAGCTGCATTACACATGGTGTGACTGCTGTAAAGAATGAGGGGTGATATAGAAATAATATTTTTTAATGGGAAAAACAGATGAATGAGGTATACAACACGGCAACTGGAAGCTTTGTGTTTCTATTACTCCTTCATGAGATGATGACCACCAGTACTTTGAGGAGATCGTAAATACCTTAATTACATTGTGTGCACCAACAGCATCCCCCCTGTAGATATTTAGGTGAATCACAGAATCACAGAACCATAGAATGCGTTAGGTTGGGAGGGAGCTTTAAAGGTCTCCTAGCCCAACGCCCCTGCAGTGAGCAGGGACATCTTCACTACAGGTGAGCTTTGCTTCACAGTAGTCACAGCAAGCCCAAATAATTAAGTTCCCTGCAGCTTTTTCCTAAGGTGGCCAACTGAAAATTCCTGAAGCATCAGCATGTAAACTAGCAGAAGAGCTGAGCAGCACCTGATGGACTTCACAGGTCGTCCCCTGGGGATGCACATGCCATGGTTCTGCAAATGTAGAGGCTCAAGAAAGGAGGTTTGGAGGTGCAAGAGAGAAAAAGTGGCCTTAAAGGACATGACTAACCTGGAAGCAGAGAAGAACAAAACATGAACTGCTTGTACTCTGTCGTTGTTTGCCCTAGCAACTGGTCTGTCATGGTGCAGGGTAGTGGGCAATGCCAGTCAAGCAAAACACTGAGTGCTTCATGGAGAGGGGGAGCTGGGCCACTAAACAGAGCATTCTTCTGTAACCACATCACTTGGATCCCTGGACTCAGTCCTGAAGTTTGCTGCCGTGGCCTTAGCTAACATCTACCCGTTTTCTGAGGTTTGGTGAACAGACCAGTGAAAAGAGAAAATGAACAAGTGAAAAGAGCAGTCCGAAGCATCACACCAAGTGAGACATCATAACCACAGCAGCAGCAGTTTCAATCACAGCCCCATAGGAAAGAACACCACGTCTAATTTTTACATTGTACGAGGTACCACACCACAAAGTACAGAGAATTACTTATTTTGGGTTGACCACCATGCCCTGCTTTCTTTCCCTTGCTTCAGCTGTCAGCCCCACACATTTCTGTGCCAGGGCAGCAGTATTCTTCGAATGAGATGGAAAAGGAAGGGCGACGTAGCCACAGGCTGACTGACAGCAAACAGAACCAGTTGCCCCCAAACAACAATTTAATTGATCAGTTTCAAATATAGAAAAATCTGCTGAGCCTGGTCAAGTCATAAAAGGGCTCAGTTTCAAAAGGGGGTGCCTCATGCTCACACAAATACATGCAAGGAGCCAGGCAAATTAAAAAAGCATTAATCTGCCCAAAGAAGCAATAACCTGTACAAACATTCAGGTTCAGCATATTCACGGCAATTATACCACTGGTGCATCATGCTGCCGTTCTGATAAAGACAGAATCACAGAATGACAAGGCTGGAAAAGCCCTTTAAGCTCGTGGAGTCCAACCATCCCTGTCCTGTGCTAAACTAGATCCCTGAGCCCCTCATCTCCCCGCCTGTTAAACACACCCAGGGCCGGGGACTCAGCCCCTCCCTGGGCAGCCTGGGCCAGGCCCTGACAGCTCTGCCAGGGAAGAACTTTTCCCTCCCAGCTGAGCTGACCCTGCCCTGGGGCAGCTTGAGCCCATTGCCCCTTGTCCCATCTCCTGTCCCCTGGCTGAAGAGACCATCGCCCACCTCTCTGCACCCTCCTGGCAGGGCAGGGGAGGTGGGGAGAAGGTCTCCCCTCAGCCTCCTCCAGGCTGAACACCCCCAGCTCCCTCAGCCGCTCCTCTGAAGATTTGCCCTCCAACTGAGCTGCTTGAAAGGTATTTGCCATAAAATGTGGACTAGGAGCGTGCAACGAGTCACCATCCCTGGGTGTGTTTAACAGACAGGTAGATGAGGTACTTTGAGATATGGTTTAGCAAGGGACAGGAATGGTTGGACTCGATGATCTGGTCCACCCAATATACAAACTACTAATCCCCAAATTCCTGTTCTTGGGAACTGGCATAGAGTTACAACACCTTGGTTTATTCCAGCTGAGACTCTTAACCCCCCATCTCTCTGTACCCTTTCAATTTCATTAGACATGAAGGAGGGAAAATGCTGCCTCTCTCCTACCATGGGTGTGTGTGTACATATATGTACATGTATATGTATATACATTTGTATATATATATATATATATATGTATGTGCCCTAACAGACTGTACCCCAGTGTGCATTAACCTTCTCAAGTATTTGGTAAAAGCTCTCCAATTCTTATTTTTCGGGATGAGAACTCTTCTATTCCCTTTGTCCTCAATAGAAACTGGGTACTAGCACAGACATTAAGCAGCTACATCCTGTATAACTACCTTTTTAAAGCGAGAAACTGAGCAGCTAACCTATTACAGCAAGCCAAACGTGCACAAGACACAAACTACTTTGTTGAGCAACAGCCACAGGGCTTTACTAATGATTTTGGCTTTTCTTCCCCTTCAAAATACCCTCCCTCAAACCTTAAGTAGCATCCTCAAGTGTAACAGTCTACGTGATGGGCTTCTCAGGTGATAGCAAGGTTTCTTTAAAGGGCTCATGATCTGTATGCTGGTATAAGGTGAATTCTCAATGTGGACGAAGCGTGTGAACAAGTGGGAAAACTCTGAAGCTGGAATAAAAACAAGACTAAAAGAATCTGGATTTTCACTCTTTAAAAATAAATAGTGGAAAAGTGTTTCATCCAATAAAACTGCCAGCTTTGCCATCCATATAGCTCCCCCCACCCTGCAGCCTCTTCGAAGGAAATAAAGACAAATCATTACACAAGTGGCAACTTAAATTTGTTCTTCTCCAGCACTTTTGCAAAGAGTAATGCTTGAGCCATGAATTCCTACCAAGTTTCAACTATGAAATGACAAAAATCTGGCACTTTCATAAAGCTCTAGCAACAGCAAAATACTCCACACCAGGTAGCAGAGCTTAAAGCCAGAGCTTTTTTGTTTCCTTGTGTGGGACATGGCCCATGACTCAACAGTCATGGGGGTCAAATGTCCTACGGATCTCTTTGGATTTACCTCCTTCACTTGAAAGCTTGAAGGAGGTAAATCCTTCACTTTGGATCCCTTTGGATTTACCTCCTTCACTTAGGAGGCATGGTAGTGGATGATGATGATGATGATGATATTCCCCTTCAGTTCCATCTGTTTTCATATATGACATTAAAACTAAATCCCACCAAAATTCTTGAATGGTTATTCCACATCCCAGATCCTGTTAGGAGGAATGGGCCAAAGTCAAGCTTGCTGAGCCATACCCCAACCAGAATCCCCACGGTTTCACAGATTCAAGTAGCTTAACATTATTTCAATGTGCCACGCCGTCACACAGGGGCATCTCAAGTGTTAAGGTTGTCAGTCTGCTGAGCTATCAAAGATTAGTTCGTGTAGGAATGTATCAACATCCTTCACATAAAGCTAATCAAATTTGAAATTACTGACGTGTCACCTTGAGGAGGAATTTGATTTATTATTTGCAAAGTAATCCAGAAAACAGTGAGATGCGCAGCCTTAAGAACGACTGTTGCGCTGACTTTGTGACATTGTGTTTTGTTGTTGTTTTTGTGCCTTCACTAAATAATAATAAGCAACAAAACTCTCCCTTCAGCTGCATGACTGAAATGTGGCTGCCTAGAAGAAATAACTCGGCTTGGGGTCTGAAACCACGTAAAGTAGTTTGCTATTAGTTAACAACACATAATGGAAAGCCCAAAAATCACATGCAGGCCCTTTTTTAACCCCCCTCTTTGCAACGGTCCCATACTCAATGGGCAAAGTTGCCAAAAGTTCTTCTAGCTCCATGACCTCCCCTCATTTCTTTCTCCTCACCAGGTAGCAGGGCTTGTTCCAGTGGGATCAGGGCTTTTTTAAAATACCATGCAAATAGCATGCAAATTTTCAAACGCTGTGCAGTTTAAGCACATATATAATTTGTAGTGTATTTACTTATTTATGCCCATAGATCGCAAACTCCTGCGAACACAAACCGGGTGTGCGACTGCATAGACATTCCTGAACATACTGTAAGCACCCCCCCAGTACCCACCAGTCTGTAAGGGTGACGACAACCTGTCTTTAAGGCAATTCAGGCAGAGAAGGACCTGGGGGTGTTGGTCGACTCCACAATGAATATGAGTCAGCAGTGTGCCCAGGTGGCCAGGAAGGCCAAGGGCATCCTGCCCTATATCAAAAATAGTGTGGCCAGCAGGTCTGGGGAGGGGATTGTGCCCCTGCACTGGGCACTGGGGAGGCCGCACCTCGAGTGCTGGGCCCAGTTCTGGGCCCCTCACTGCCAGAAGGACATGGAGGGCCTGGAGCGTGTCCAGAGAAGGGCAGCCAGGCTGGGGAAGGGGCTGGAGGGCAAATCCTCTGAGGAGCGGCTGAGGGAGCTGGGGGTGTTCAGCCTGGAGAAGAGGAGGCTGAGGGGAGACCTTCTCCCCGCCTCCACTGCCCTGTCAGGAGGGTGCAGAGAGGTGGGCGAGGGTCTCTTCAGCCAGGGGACAGGAGATGGGACAAGGGGCAGTGGGCTCAAGCTGTGCCAGGGCAGGGTCAGCTCAGCTGGGAGGGAAAAGTTCTTCCCTGGCAGAGCTGTCAGGGCCTGGCCCAGGCTGCCCAGGGAGGGGCTGAGTCCCCGGCCCTGGGTGTGTTTAACAGGCGGGGAGATGAGGGGCTCAGGGATCTGGTTTAGCACAGGACAGGGATGGTTGGACTCCATGAGCTTAAAGGGCTTTTCCAACCTTGTCATTCTGTGATTCTGTAAGGACAATGTAGGATCCCACTCAAAAAAGTCATGCACCTAGTTAAACCGTGCTGCGCAGTGTGTACTGCGATTCAACGCTCGCCTGTGCTGCAGACCAGGTTCTCTGAAGTCGGGGTTTGTTCTCAGCACCGATATTTGCTCCCTGTTGTTATGTACAGCTCTCTACGTGCACGGATGCACGTTTATGGCACAACGTAAATAAGAATTCTGCATCTCAGATCAGCTATCCTGGTATGACTATGTGTATAAACAAAGCTGTTCGCTACCTTCAAATATTTTTATTTGTCATATAATTATATCTCATATAGATCCTCACAGATGTATAAAATATATTCTTAGGAAAATTGCCACAGAATGTTGTTGCTTATATTAAGTAAATGGTGTATTTGTGTACTGTGCTCCATACTTCCATACACGAAGCATATTTGTATACATACAGAACTGCCAAATATTTAACTTCTGTTACTATACAAACAGGTTGATATTACTGGAAAAAAAACCCACCCAACAACCCACATCCCTCTACTAACTCTCCAAAGTGTTTCTGAGACTGGGTTACCAACACACCTTTCAGGAAAATGTGTTTTTATACTGATAGGGCAGTATGGTGCTAGAACTGAGGATACCATACAGCTAGGCAGTTAAGACTACAGCTTTTATCAATCCAATTAAATCAAGACGTATTCAAGCTCTAGCCTTTGCTGCTGTCATTAGCTGCTGTCTCACAGTGCCAAATGCCCCACCTGAATTCCTACCTGGATGTAACCTGCCACTCCCCATTGCAGCTCATTTTGGGTATCGCCAACTAGAGTTTTGGACAAAGTTACCCAAACCTTTCCTGTCCTGGATGCTGAAAGCATCCAGTGAGGATCCAGAGCACTCCTGCTTGAGTTTCATTGCCAAACCCCACGACGAGGAGCAGGCGTGCTGGGATGGATCAATAAGATGAACGGGAGAAGGTGAAACGAAACTGCAAAGATCTGGCTTTTTACCATATCCCAAATTTTCTTCTTATCCCCAGTGTGGGCCTCACCAATCCATAAAAAGTGACAAAAAAAGTGCACTTACAGATGGCTTTGAAGACACTTGCTTCAAACTGCATCGATAAGATCAAGAGGGAACTTACATTCTGAAACTCTGGGAATTTTCAAAATGGAATTTAAATAACTAAAAGAGCAACAAGGGATGTGAGGTGAATTTAAAAATATTAGCATTAACAACTTTCTTTTTTTAGACAGGTTCTCTCTGGCAAATAAAACCGCTAAGTGACTTCAATAGCGTCAATATTATACACAAATCGTGGTATCATTAATAACAGTGAAAAATAAGAGAACTCTCATGGGGGATATAAAACCCACGTGCAACAAGTTATACCCCCACTCTTCCATTCCCGCCTGAGCAATTTAATTTCAGGTTTTTTAAATATGTTAAAAGGCTTGCTTCCCCCCTCCCTCGGAAAAAAAAAGGAGAAAAAAATCATTAAAAAAAAAAGGTGCCTTTTAAGAAGCATTCATAACGCTGCTGCAAAAGTAGAAAGCACTGTTTTAGCACGGATGACGACTTTGTCTTCTGGTTATTGAAGGGAAGGGTACAGCCCCTGATGCCTAAGCTGAGGCTGACCCGCTAGATCAAACCCTCGGGGTCTCAAATTTACATTTCATAAGCTTAATACCCTGCCTGATATAAGATTTGCCTCCTTAAAACAAAGAAGGTTGTACTTAACAACTTTACTTTTGTGTGGGTAACTGTTGATCTGAAAATGGCACATAAAATGCATTTACATCAGCGCTGCTAATAGGCCCATAATGATTCTTTATTATGTTTCAGTGAAAGGCAACTGAGTGACAGGTAACTGATTTTGTAGATCAAATAACTTTCTGCCACCCCCACACAGCTCCCAGCTGCCGCGCGCTTTATATGCCAATACAAATACAGTTGTAAAGTAGACAAATATATTATAACTACGTTATTAAATGAGACACAACACGGGGTGCTGGAGGAATTTGAGAGCCGCGCAATGCCGTGACTGGGAATTACAAGCACGCGGGAATCAAACTCGGAAGGGGTTTCAGTGCGGAGGGAGCGCAACCCTCCCTCCACTGCTTTTTCACAGAGGGTTTTAGAAGAGATTTCTCTCAGATAAGACCTGCCTTTTTTTTAAATCTTTTTTTTTTCCTTTTTTTCTTTTTTTCCCCCTTTTTTTCCCTTTTTTTTTCCCTGTTTTTTCCCATTTCCCCCCTTTTTTTTCCCTTTTTTTTTTTTTCCTTTTTCCCTCAGTGGAAAGCCAGGAAGCCTGGAGCACACTCCCTTTCTCAGTATAACAGGTACTCAAAGCAAAGCCCTTCAATATGACAGATGTGCAAAACTTCCCAGCACCAGAGGCTGAGGGTAACGACACTGTGCAGCTGCAGCGCACACTCGGCTGGAACACCACGAAAAGCCTCCCGCCCGATGAATTTTATTTGTGTGTGCTACACTGTGAGTAAATAGCGATAAGACATCAGAGGGTGTCTGATAATCTTTGACAACAACCCTAACCCTGTCATCGCGGCCACGGGAGAAACGGGCACGTAGTCAGCCCTGACCCACCGAGCCTTTTATCTGCGTGTGTACTCTCCACGGACCAGGCAGATAAAGGGCAACGGGTAATTTACACATGAATCAACTTCCTCGGCAGAGCAGGCATGGGAGACGTCCCTTTTCTCCTCTGTGGAGAGGAAAAGCATCCAGGTCTGAGCTTGTCTCCCCAGAAATCACGCGATGCGTGGGGAAGCTGGTGGGGTGGGCAAAGGGATGCTCTTCTGGATGCCTGATAAAAAAAAAAATGGCATCCACAAAGGAGCTGATGAATATTGAGCTTGAGACAGGCCTGACAGCAGCAGCGAGCCTTTGTCCTATTCAAAACAGGTAATGTCATACAAACCGAGGCGGAGATACAACGCTGATAGAAGATTATACAAGATACCCGAGCGGGTATCTGCACGGAATTCAGCCTACATTTCAATAAGGTGTGAGCCTCGCCGTGCCGCAGGTCTCATTTCCACTTGCCCGCAGCTGTCTTTTGAGAAGGTAACGGGGGTTGTCCTGGCCTTAGGAGAGGCTGGGCATGGGCGTGCTTTAGCCACCACTGATAAAACACTCCACCACGAACTTAATCCGTGATGAAAATTAGCCTAAAATGTAAGAACACGAAAGTCGGCTGTAAAGATCATGTGGCGCTTGCCTTCAGCCCGTATCTCATTACGAAGAGGAACTTTTACCAGCCCATAGGCACCTTTAATACTCTCTTCCCCATGGTTAAGGGAGGAGAAGCAGGGTACAGCACTGCTGCGAGATGCTTGAGGCATTTCTGTAGTTTAAGCCACTGCAAACATCATCATCACACTGCCATAAAACAAAGGCAGGTGTTTTACTGCCAGATTTAGCCTTTTTTTAAAATCTCTGTGTCTGAAAACTAACTGCAACATCCACTCTGAGAGTTTCCCCTGCAGTCTTACAAGGGGAAGGATGAGGCAGACTGGCATCAGTGGAAAAACGGAATTAAACATCAGCCAACACTGTGTGTCTCTTTCTCAGGTAAGGCCCCTCCACAGGTACCCTCCTCGAAGAAGCCCAAACAAGGCTCTTGCTCGCAGGTTGATGATATATTTCACCGAGATGTATTTCCTTTCCTGGGTCTTCTTCCCACCCCACCACTGATCCTGCTTCCCTGAGCCCCATCCATCACTCTCCTGTCCCCACTTCTGCCACTTGTGCTAACATTTGCTCAAGAAGGGCCAGGACTGATTAGGAAGGTGGGGGTGAAACTGTCACCAACTGTCCATCCCCCAGGCAGATCTTAGTAACTGTGGGCACCAAGCAAACATGTAATACTGCATGATTACTTAAAACTTTAAAAGAAGGAAAAAGGGAAAAGGAAAAAGGGAAAAGGAAAAAGGAAAAGGAAAAAGGAAAAAGGGAGAAAAGGAAAAAGGAAAAAGGGAAAAGGAAAAAGGGAAAAGAAAAAAGGAAAAAGGAAAAAAGGAAAAGGGAAAAAAGGAAAAAGAAAAAAGGAAAAAGAAAAAAGAAACCAGATTAGTGTGACTGATGCCATGACTTTGCCTTTGGTAGATATGAAACTGAAATGTTAAATAAAACCTGATGTTTTCCTTTGCACCCCAGGATGAATATCCTGCTCTTTACAATGACACCTTTCTACTGGAGGAATACCTGGCCTATCTTTTGTTCGACCTCCTGCCAAAACACATGCATTAGTCAGAATGCTAACACTACACCCCTGTCCTTCTGAAAATACACCGGGAATAAGGGTACAGCTAAAGGAACTGATTCTGCATTTCCAAAGGAATCGAGTGAGAGCACCAGGCCCAAGGAATTATAGGGGCTGTAAGGGACCTCCAGAGATCATCGAGTCCGACTCCCAACAACAGTGTATCTGATGGACAAACCATAGCCACCGAATCCGACTGTTCTGGTATTTATGGTGTGGCACACAGCTCAGTGACAGCAATACAGGTCAGACACACATTCATCTAAATTTAATGGCAATTCTGCTCATACCAGAGCTGGGTTTACCAGCGCTGTGAGTTTTCTCCACATAGGGTTTTGACTCAATGCCAACGATTTCTGAACTGTGTAGCGAAGCCAATTAGCTCTAAGAAATAAACTGATACTTCTCTCTAGTGTCATACTAACTGCTGCGGTATGAATTATGCCGCTGATAAAGATGTTGCTATGAGCCAAAACATCACTACAAAGACTTAATCAACTCGCAACATTTACATAATCACAATGAGGAATTCAGCCCGGAAAGAGCAGCGTTTGTGCTGCTAACTGCACGCCTTGAACAGACGCTGAAAACAAAGGTAAAAAGGAAAATCCCTGGGAAAGCACAGGGTGTTTTTCCCCTGACACGAAGTCTTCATGCTCTCCCTGCATTTTCCAGGACTGATGTGGTGTAAATCTGGTGTGACATCCCTAAAAAACATTCTCTCCTTATTTGTTAAAGCCAAGGACATGAGGTTCCTCACACTCTGGGTCTGCCCATGACTCCCTGCCCTGCAGATACTCCTCCTGGATGTCCCTGTAAACACCTTGTCTTGTGTTATACAGCTTTGACCACACACCCTTCTCTCTGCATCCCTCGCCGGCCCTGCTTTCTTGATCATGTCTAACATAAGGAAGTTGGTTTCACTTTCAGATCCCACGGGCTTCATCTATGCTGATCAATTAAACATAACTGGGAGCAGTTGACAGGACAAGGGGAAAGAACCTGAAGTTGTGCCAGAGGAAGTTTGGGTTGGATATGAGGAAAAATGTCTTTACTGAAAGGGGTGTCAGATACTGTCACAGGCTGCCCAGGGAGGTGGGTGAGTCACCGTCCCTGGAGGGGTTGAAAAGAAGAGTAGATGTTGTGCTTGGTGACATGGTCTAGAGTTGGACCTAGTAGGGATGGATAGATGGTTGGACGTGATGATCTGGAAGGTCTTTTCCAACCACAACCATCCTAAGATTCTATGATTGCTGGGGACCGCATTCAGCCTGTGCCTGTCCTTCCCAAACAACTCTCCCCAACCCCAAAACAGGATGATGGCATCCAGCTGCCTCTAGGGAACAGTCCCAGGGATAATCCCTGCTCCAGAACCATGCCAAGAGAGCATCCCATAGCATGGACAAAGGTGCACTCACAACTGCATGAGGAGCACAGAAGCACCAGCATCTGCATCCCAAAGGCTTGGGACCATTCTCAGGCACTTCAATTTGCTGACACAGACATATGTGAGCGTCCTGCCTGCTGCATAATCAACCCACTGCTTTTCCAACCCACACCTGCCTCCTGTCAGCCCATTCAACAGTGTCCAAGTGTGGAACCCATGCCATCTTTGTCATAAACTTCTGCAAACCTGTGTGATCTACTTCCCTCAAGTCCTTCAATAAAGCTCCTCTTTGCTGAAATACGTGGAAGGAATCAAGAATAATTCAGCAGCTGGTCCTTCTAACAACCCCCTCACACCATACAAGAGGCTCTCTCTCTTGAAGCAGTGTCTGCATCTGCCTGGCTTTGCTCTCACCATAGCTCTAAGTCCTCTGTGTGGCTTTACCATGTCCAGGAAGGTCCCTCCACTGAGAGACAGATGTGGGGTTGGGAGAGCAGGGTTGGCTGTCATGTCACACAGGTTTAGCATGGAAGGGAGCTGATGCAGTGAGGTCACATCTGAGCACTCCAGTTTGTCACTGTCTGGAGAAGGTGACCTTGTGGTGCATACTGGAACAGTTTTCAGGGAAGTGCCTCTACTGCCAAGCGTGTTAGGAGGACCATGACAAGGGTAGGGCAGACTCAGTGCATGTACCACTGCCAAGGTGGGCCAGGCATCACGAAATTCTCAGCAACGCCCAGTGGTTCCCTCAACAGGGCCAGCTGAAAGCTGCTGGAAAGACATGGTCGCCAGGCTCCACCATTAGCATGTAACTGTTGATGGTGGAAAGCTGTTTTGGTGGCTTTCAAACTTTGACAGTCCTGTCAAGACACCCTTTTTGAAGAAACCTGCAGAAGCTCTGAAGTTGTCCCCAGCAAAGATGGACACAGAAACAGAATCTAGTAGAGGGTGACCCTGCCCATGGTGAGGGGTTGGGATAAAATGGGCTTTGGAGTCCCTTCCAGCCCATCTGGACAGATTAAACACTGACTGTCCCTCCTGGCCCGCACATCCAGAGAGGTCAAAGCCAGCACAAGGTGTCTGTCACTCCCCTCCCACCACACATCTGTACAGGTTTATCCTTCTATCCTTCCAACACATGTTCTTCCTTTGCCTTCACTTGCCTTGATAAGTTGAAGGGAAGCTTTTAGGTCACTTTTTCTCCTTCTGCAGAAAAGCAGGGCCTGACTCAGAGCATCCTGGTCCCCAGGGGGAAGGGAGAGGTGCCTCACATTTCTGTTGAACAAGTCAGACCCTTCCTTTGCAAACCTGACCAGAATGATGCTTGTCTGAGACTTTTGAGGGCAACAATGCCTTAGCTCAGTTTCCAAGCTCCCTTGTTATAGCTTTATTAAGTTTCTTTTGTAGCTAGAAGATACCTTTCTCACAGAGTCTAGCTGTAGCAAAGCAAGTATCTCCTGCCCTTGCTGAGGTGTTAAAACACAAACATTCATTCCCATGTAGGATACACTACAGTCATATTCTGACTGCAGGCAACACAGTCTTATCTTCTCATTATGTCTAATTAAAAGCCAGCAGTGCACTGAATTAACTCTGTTTGCAAGGGAACCAGACCATGCACTTCAAGACATGGGGGCAATGAGATGGCACCCAAATTAACATCATTAAAAAGCAGAGCAGGGGACCGCTGCCCGTGAAGCTCAACGACTTCTCTAATCAAGACGGTCCCCAAATAATAACACATTTAGGTGTAAAAGTAAGGACATGCCCACACATAACCTGGCTTCTGAGCAGGCCTGGAAAAGCCAGAGCACCTCACCACCACCCTGCCCAAGCTCCAAGCCAGGCATGGGCAGTGCATCCCATAGGCTGAACTCAACTCAACCCAACTCAACCCAACCCAACTCATGGACCATCCCCGTTAACCCAACCGTTTGTCAGACAAACCCTAAATAGACACACGGATGAAAGTTATTCTGAGCTGCCTTCTGAGGCTGAATAAGCCTGGTCATGCCATCCAGAAATTAATCTGTGGTAGAAGCCTGCCTAAGCCATTTACATTTTAACGTCACCTCTCCTATTCTTAGCTGGCTGTGGTCTGATTCAGCAGCTGCTGAAGGAATTCACACTCAGCCAGACAATTTGCAAACCAGAAGGAGAAAGGTAGGACCATGAAGAAACAATAAAGCAGAACTTAATTCATAATTTGGGTGGGCTAGTAAAAACATTTAACACCCCAATTAGCGCTGCATCCCCTGGAAGGAGTAACTTGAGGCAGGACCTGGGTCAATAAACTGTTTTCAGGTAGACCTTCAGCACAACCGTACTGATAAAGCTGATGATAAGGACTTCCATTGTTTCTTTGATTTAATTCTGTAGATAAGTTTAGTTCTTCAATCATCTTCTCTACCCTGCCTCTCCAGGTGAGCAGTCACATATATATATATATTTTGAGACAAGACAAGGGGCGATGGCCTCAAGTTGGAGCACAGGGAGTTCCACACCAATGTGGGGAAGAACTTCTTCCCTGTGAGGGTGAAGAAGCCCTGGGACAGGCTGCCCAGGGGGTGTGGAGTCTCCTTCTCTGGAGAGATTCCAGCCCCGTCTGGACACCGACCTGTGTGACCTGTCCTAGGGACCCTGCTTTGGCAGGGGGTTGGACCCCATGGGCTCTGGAGGTCCCTTCCAACCCCTGTGGTTCTGTGGTATGTATATACAAACAGAATCTTCGAATGTGCTAGGTTGGAAGGGACCTTCAAAGGTCATCTAGTCCAACCCCTAAATATAAATATATTTAAGTATAAATATTATTCCCCCACTGACAGAAAGAACCACCATGGTTTGGATGGTGCAAGGTGCCTGCATTGCAGTTACCACGATGTGCTCAGGGTCACTTCTGCAGCACCCACAGACCCTCCCTCCATCTGCTGACCCCAAGTGCTGAGCCCTTTCCTCACGTGAGGCCTCCTGTGAGGCCACACTACTCTGAGGTAGAAGGTACAGCAGAACTGAAAACTTGGAAGGGGACAGTCTGTGGCTGTCCTGGGAGGGGGGAAAAATGCTGTAGAAATGTTGGATGCAAATTCCATGTTGGAGAAGTGATGGATTTTCACACGTCAGGAGTAACACGGTCCTCGTGTAGAAACACTTGCAGATGCGCCAAGCCGGATATGCTTCTCTCTTTAATAAGGATTAGTGATCTATTTAAAGAGCATGGCTCAGGCTGGGTATTTAAATGAATGATTTGGAACTTTACTGGGATTCGTGGAATTTGATTAAGTGCAGTTTCCTGCCAGCCAGGTAAGTATTTTTATTAATCTGTGCCCTGACACCAAGAATAAACATGAAATAGGGATTTACTCAACTTTTACCCATTATCAGCGTTCAAAGATGTCTGGCTCACACACATTGGTTTACCTCCCTCCCCCTTCCCCACAAACACAGCAGAGAAATTATGCAAAACAAAAAACCATTTAACTGTTAATAACATACAGTCAGAGAACGTGATTTAAACCTCTATGCTAAATATTGTTTCAAGGAAGACAAAGTTATTTTTAGGACAAAAGCAGCAGCTAGAGGTTTAGTTAAAATTAAAGTGCAAAATATTTGCATTTCATTTGATTTAGATGTAGGCTGAAAACATCTCATTAAAAAAAAAAACAACAAAAAAATAATTCTCTGTTAGTAAGACTCACTGCAAAAACAGCAATGTCTGCTCCTGTACTGGGGTGCACTCCAGGCTTCAAAGAAAATCTTTGCACTTTCCTCGTTATTCCCTGCAACTTTTAATATTTTTTTCTGGTTTTTTTTTTTCCCCCCCTCTACACAGAGTACATTTTATTAAAATTAAATTTATATTTTAGGAGCGGAGAGATTTGGAGTAACAGCATTTAAGGGGCTGCTTAGGCAGTATTACTCGTTTGACACTGAAGGTTTTGTTTTGGTACACAGAATATAAAACCATTTCCTCAAGATATTTTGTGTTCAGCATAAAATATTAAAAATGTCTCATTTCCAAGAGATCTGGTGGGAGTTCATGACAGATGTGTTATATCTCTTTTTTTTTTTTTTTTTGAAATTTTTTGCAGCATTATTGCCTCTAATTAGCCCTGATGATTTACCCATGACAGTATGAACTTCTTGAGAGGAAAGGAAAAGTGGAGCATAATCTTTGGAGCAAAGAACAAACACGTTTTTGGGGAGGTGGGAGGGAACGAAAGCACCAACTCGAGGTGGTTTATAACGAATGCCCACGAGTAGCCCTGGGAGTTTTCACTTATTTATGCACTGCCATATGATCCATCTCTTTGCCTTCAGCGCTACAAACCAGCCTTGGCGCTACGTTGCTCTCCAGGCGTTGGCTCAGCAATCACGTCGCTGCTCCTTATCTGTTGTCTGATGGCTAGTTACAGAGGACAGACTGCTATGGGTGAGCTAAAGGTGATGCTGAAAGACTGCCAAGGACGGGAGGAGGCACCTCTGAGCATCCCTCCAACACGTCCCCCCTTCACTGGCTGGAGATTACAGGGGACTCCAGGAACCCCGATGTGAACTGCCCCTAAAAATGTTTATTTCTGCCGTCAGGGCTTCTCCCCTCTTCGGGTCCCATGTAAAAACACCTTGTCAGAAGTTCCTCAGAAGACACGGGGGTTATCAGAGGAGCCTCGTGGCCGTGGCCAGCAGGACCTGCAGAGGAGACCACAGTGGCCAGCTGGAGAAGCTGAGAGGACAAAAAGCTGGTGCTGGCAGGGGAACGTGGGAGTCATTTGCATCGAAGACGGGGAAAGCACACAAAGTTAAGATTTTTAGAGTTTCAATTAAAACATCGGCAGTGGGGGCTTTTTTTCACCTGACTGTAGCCCCATATGGCAAGGTCAGCCCTTTCAGTGAACAAACAGCTCAGTCGCCTCCAGTGTAGCTGTTATCTGCCTCAACAAGGGGAGACATTTGGCACAGCCTAAAGCTGGGGCATGAACCCTGGCTAAGCTTAAGACATTTATCTGACAGCATCAGCTGACACTCCACAAACACATTTGCTCTCCATGACCCCAGAGCATTCGTGATTAATCAAAAATGTATCTTGGATCTTGAGAAGAAGCTACAAGCAGGCACACACAAAAAAAGAATACGCTCTCGATCTTGCTTATCGACTCCAGAGGTATATTGAATTTAGAAATAGCAAATAGAATAAAATGATCAATATGTTCTCACTTGTCCATGCAAGAGCAAACTTTATCCCTCCAGCAACAAACATTGATCATGTAAATGTTTTTGGAGCTGCTTTCAAGTAAGGAAAGCAAAGGCACTGGGGTTTTTTTTTTGGGGAGGGGTGTTAGATGGAAGAGTCGCCGGCGTACGTGCGCCAGTGGAAAGTATGCAAATGGCATTTAAAGCCGGGGAGAGCAGCAACGCACCTGAACCGCCTCCACCGCCGCGGCCGTTTCCACCGGTACATATTGCTAACATCCAGTTTGGGAAACACTGTGCCAAGTGATCTTAATAAAACATTATAGAGGGGACTTTAAAACTTAATGAAGGCACATAATCTGCTTCAGAGAAAACTCCCTGCCTTAATTTAAATGAGACACAGTTATAACATATCCCCTATGCACTGTTTACAATTTATAATTTATGTCTCAGTTCAAATACACTACTTTCTGCAGTCATCTGCTAAGTGATATGATTAGCATTTGAATATTGTAATATTCTTGCTTCTCGATACTCAGAGTAATATGATGCAGTGCATTTGTATTTTAATACCTTCTTGTTTTATTATTTCATTTGCTAATAAGCATACCAAGCTCTAATTAGCTGCGAGGAAAGAAATCGCGCGCCCCACCCAGCCTAATTTGAGAACGGGTTATATCCCTGTGAAAACTCTCCACCATTCCACTTATTAAATCCCACTTCTTTTCTGGTTACCCACTGCTCAGGCTACAAGTCGTTTGTGCTCATACAGCACCATCACTCTGCTACAGCAAAACTACTGTATGTGCTCCGGTCCCTGTTGGCATGGCAAACAAACTTTCATTGCGTGTGCTCTCTATAAAATGGTGGTACTAATTAGAAGATATAAACTCACGCTGAGACATGATATGAATTGGCTTTACACATCTACTAAGCTCACAGCAGTATTAGATTTATACTGTTGATGCCCTCAACTAATATTCAAGTAGAAACTTAGGGGTTTTTTTTAAATCCGCAGAAGAGGGGAAGGAAAGTGATGGCGCCTCGTTAACGCAGTTCGCAGAACCT
Source organism: Porphyrio hochstetteri (assembly GCA_020800305.1). Lineage (NCBI taxonomy): Eukaryota > Metazoa > Chordata > Aves > Gruiformes > Rallidae > Porphyrio > Porphyrio hochstetteri. The sequence continues at coordinate 2,305,925 of CM036938.1, read as the reverse complement.
CAGTAAATCCACACTCTGCTCATCTCCACATTCATCAGGAGAGAAGGTCTCCTTTTTTCTGCAAAGACTAAGCAGCAGAATGGTGCCGTGAAAGCTCTCACTGGTGTTACCTCATGGCCATACATCGCTTTTCCATGGGTGGACGCCATGTGCAAAGGCATCACCCCGGCTTACAGAGGAGCACACTGAGGTACAGAGCCCATCTACTCACAGCTTGGAAGTGGTTGATCAACTACACAACCCAGACAAGCCATTTTCACTTTCAAAAAATAGAAAAACAAGAGGGATTTGCTTGCCTACAAGGATGGGGAAGTTACTTGGGTGCCCCAACTTCAACCTGGCCCGAGGGAGACGCTGCATATGTGTAGGCTCATGACGACCCCACTCAAACTCTTGCAACATGGGCTGTGGGCACTAGACATCACAGCTGTGTGTTTTGACATCCATGGTGAAAATGAGCAGAAAATCTGACTGTTCCATATCAAGAAGTATTTTTACTAGTGCTAATGCGCCTTAAATACCTTGTTCCACAGATGAGTGGCCTGGCACCTGCTGCATGAGAAATAGCCAATTACTGCTCAGTGTCTCTAATTTTCTGATTCAATTAGCATGCTTCAGAGCTTTCCAGTTTAATTGCAAACTACTTCACAGTTAGCTCTCTGATTAATCGTTGCCCATCTGCAAGCCATCGCAAAACTTGGTGGAACAAATCTGTGTACTTTGGAATGCTGGGAGCTTAGCAAATCAAACTTGTTTTGGTATATAAAGCTTTAATTTTGTTTGCCCTTTTCAGCTGCACTTGTAAGAAGCTCTGTACTGATTAAACAGGAAGTCCAGACAATAATATGCTACATTATGCATATAATTACTGTAAATACAGGCGAGACTGCAGAAACATCGCTTAAGGTTAGGTGCTAACATGGATGGAGTAGGGGGTCAAGAAAACACATTTGGAACCAATTTTTCCCCCATTATGACAGAATTAGGTGGTGGGGAAAGAGGTGTGAGATGGTGATGCGGTTCCAGCACCCGTGTCCTGCTACCCTACGCTGCTGTAGCATCACCACACACCATTTCCCATCTCCTCCTGAGGGAGAGGCGTGAACTTCCCAGAACTTCAGAAAGTTCTGATCCATGGGTTGAATTCCATAGTACTTTTCCATACATTTTTGGGCTTAGAGCTGAGCGCTGACTGCTGGGTAGGATCGTAACATGGCCCAGCTGTCATGGAGCTGCTACTTCTCCCATATTTTACTGCACCAATGATAGTAGTATCCCCTGAACTGGCACTCCCTCCCCATTTCAGAACTGTCTTATTCAGGTGCACATAAACTCTCTGTCTGTAAAGCTCGGTTACAAACAGAGCAGCATATTGGAGAGGGTTCAGAGGAGCCACGAAGATGATTAGAGGGCTGGAGCACCTGCCCTACGAAGAGAGGCTGAGGGAGCTGGGCTTGTTCAGCCTGGAGAAGAGAAGGCTGTGGGGGGACCTCACTGCAGCCTTCCAGTCCCTGAAGGGAGCAGAGGAACAGGAGGGGATTCAACTTTTTAAAAGGATAGACAATGACAGGACAAGGGGGAATGGATTAAAACTAAAGGAAGGAAGGTTTAGATTAGATATTAGGGGAAGTTTTTTACAGAGAGAGTGGTGAGGGGCTGGAAGGGGCTGCCCAGAGAGGTAGTGGATGCCCCGTCCCTGGAAGTGTTCAAGGCCAGGTTGGATGGGGCCCTGGGCAACCTTGTGTAGCTCCAGGCCTGGAGGTTGGTGGCCCTGCCTGTGGCAGGGGGGTTGGAGCTCTGGGACCCTTGGGGTCCCTCCCAACCCAGACCATTCTATGATTCTGTGATTCTACCACACTACAGGAAATTAGCAATTACCTTCAGAATTAAGTATTTTGCACACACTTAAGTATTCTTACCTGTGCGACCTGTCTTAAGGAGCCTGCTTCAGCAGGGGCGTTGGACTCAATGCTCTCTGGAGGTCCCTTCCAACCCTGACAATTCTGTGATAAACATGATTGAAGCCTATGGATTCTAAAATTTTGCTTAAATTCCCAGGAAGAGTTCAGTGTGTGTTGAATGTGGTATGAATGGCTGAGGCACCAGCCCTACACATCCCTGACCTGTGCAAAATTCAGGAAGATGCAACAGTGCCCAGTGTCCTGTGGCACTATGACTCAAATACTTCCCTGAAATGATGCCATGGGGAACATGAAAGTCCTCACTACCAGAAGGACACGGACGGCCTGGAGCGTGTCCAGAGAAGGGCAGCCAGGCTGGGGAAGGGGCTGGAGGGCAAATCCTCTGAGGAGCGGCTGAGGGAGCTGGGGGTGTTCAGCCTGGAGGAGGCTGAGGGGAGACCTTCTCCCCGCCTCCCCTGCCCTGCCAGGAGGGTGCAGAGAGGTGGGTGAGGGTCTCTTCAGCCAGGGGACAGGAGATGGGACAAGGGGCAATGGGCTCAAGCTGCCCCAGGGCAGGGTCAGCTCAGCTGGGAGGGAAAAGTTCTTCCCTGGCAGAGCTGTCAGGGCCTGGCCCAGGCTGCCCAGGGAGGGGCTGAGTCCCCGGCCCTGGGTGTGTTTAACAGGCGGGGAGATGAGGGGCTCAGGGATCTGGTTTAGCACAGGACAGGGACAGTTGGACTCCAGGAGCTTAAAGGGCTTTTCTAACCTGGTGATTCTGTGATTCTGTGAACTTTTACAGCTCTCTCTTTTTTGAGCTGTAGAGGGTTAGAAAATCTGCAAAACCAAGTAGCACCATTGTTACTTCCTTTTAAAAGAGTTGTTTTTTCCTCACTAAGAAAACGTGAAACCTAAAATTCTTGGAGTGGAAGAGGTCTCACACCCCTTTACACTACCCCTACCTGCATGCATTGAGTCTCTGCCTCTGATGGGGGAGAAAAGTAAATTATTATTTTTTACTAGTTAGTTTGGGTTTAAAAACTTTCAGGACACGGGGAAGATTGTTTTTGACAAATGAAGATTTTTATCTTCTGTTATTTCTCCATTTTCAGGAAACATTCCTCAACTCTCTAATGGGTCTTTTGGAAACGATGGAATAGAGATGCACATCAGCACTTCTGGGGTGCAGAACTGGAAATTAAGGACAGCTTCATTCTGCATCAGCTTAAAAAAACCATCAAGGACTGCAAAAAAGACCTGAAAAGTGAAATCCATTCCAGTGAAGGCAGAGTAAGACAGAGGATGGTCCAAAATCAGCCCAAGCTTGATCCTACAGAGCAGTACGGGGTCCCAGGCAGTGGCAGGGATGGGCAGGTCCCTGCCAGCACTTCTGCCTGCTGCTGGACCAGCACTGTCTGTGCTCTCATCTCTCTCTGTCCTAAATAAGTGACTTGAGCAATTTGGAGGATGTTAATTACTCAGGAAACTACGTGACTTGAAGAGTAACTACAGAGGGTACCTTCCCAAAGATGAGACTCCTATTAACAAGTTTATTGTGAATTTTTAGACTTCATTAGTCGTTATTCCCAAAAGGTGCTAGTCCATCGAGACTCCAGTGGGATACAGTAACCACTGTGCTGTTAGACATCTGTAGTTACAGTGATTACTGACAATTACTGATCCTGCCTCTAACAGGTTTCTGCTGTGCTCCACAACACAGAGTATTTTCTTACATTTTACCCTTGACCAGAGCACTGAAACTGAGTGCACTTTGCTCCCTGTGAGGTACAGGCAAATTAACAAATTAAGAAAAAAAATTAATAAATAAAATAATCAGAATACGCCCACAGATGGCTTTGTAGCAATAGAACATAAACACAATCTCTCTTTCCTGTGCAAGAACAAGCACTGGGTTATCATGGCAGTGTTAGTACATACATGTTAAATGCTTATACAGCTCAGGTGGAAATATATTCCACTCGACAGCTTGCATACTGCTGTACCCACTTACAGCAGAAACACTGGAGCTACTGGTCCCCAGCATAGAGAGAAGCAGAGGCTCAGAGCGTTTTTAAGGCAGGAACCCAAAGGCAATTCTTCGCTCAGGTGCTTCATTCAACTGTGAATAAAAAGTACTATTCCAGCCAGGAATGCTTTGCCCTGCCTGTGGTAAACTCATCCAGACTCTGGCTAGGGATGAGGCATGTATTCTGCAATGGAGAAGTGGGTATCAGGGAGAGGCACGGTGCAAGGGGAATCCTCTCTTAAAAAGGAGAAAAGAATTACCACTGGGTAAGCCAATTTATAGTACATAAGGATGGATGACGAGTGTGGAAACGAGGGAGGACAGCAGCAGGTCCAGAATGACTGTGCAGGTTCAGGGCAGTCGCTGATTATTGTATGTCCACCCTCTGCCAGCAAAAAAAAGAGGGAAAAAATCAAATCCCCCTGCATTGGTGCAGAACTGGGACAGTACTGAGTATATGTATTTACTCATTTCAGTGTGTTTTTATTCATTTTAGTAGACACAGAGGCATTAAAATCAAATAATTACTTCAAATCGACCTGTTTACACTGATACCAACATAAACTCACTGCACAGCATCCTTGTCTCTGAACTGGAGAGACAGGGATTTGACAGATGGAGCACTTGGTGCACAACGAAGGTGGGTAACTCAAAGAGTTGTGGTCAGCAGCTCAACGTGCAGGTGGAGACCAGTGACAAGTGCTGTTCCTCAGGGGTTGGCACTGGGACCAGCGCTGTTCAACACCTTCACTGGTGACATGGACAGTGGGATCGAGCACACCCTCAGCATGTCTGCAGATGACACTGAGCTGTGTGGTGGGTCAGCATGCTGGAGGGAAGGGATGGCATCCAGAGGGACCTGGACAGGCTGGAGAGATGGGCCCATGTGAGCTGCATGGAGTTCAGCAAGGCCAAGGGCCAGGTCCTACCTGTGGGTTGGGGAAATCCCCAGCACAACGACAGCCTGAGGGGATGGATGGATGGATGGATGGATGGATGGATGGATGGATGGATGGATGGATGTAAAGCACAACATGACCTGGCACTGTGTGCCATCAGCCCAGAAAGTCCCCCGTGTTCTGGGCTGCATCCCCAGCAGTGGGACCCTGGCCTGGGAAAGGGGGATTCTGCCCCTCGGCTCCGCTCTGGGACACAGACCCCCCGGCAGCGCTGCCTCCAGCTCGGGGGTCCCCAGGACAAGGGGGACACGGAGCTGTGGGAGCCAGTCCCCAGGAGCCACAGAGATGCTGGGAGGGCTGGAGTCCCTCTGCTCTGGAGCCAGGCTGGGAGAGCTGGGCTGGCTCAGCCCAGAGAAGAGAAGAGAAGGCTGCTTGTGGGGAGAGCTCCCAGCCCCTTCCCGTCGCTTGAGGGGCTCCAGGAGAGCTGGAGAGGGGCTGGTGCCCAGGGCAGGGAGGGCCAGGCCCAGGGGAAGGGCCTTCAGCTGCAGGAGGGCAGCTGGAGAGAGTCTGGGAGGCAGAAATCCTTCCTGGGGAGGGGAAAGGCCCTGGCCCAGGGTGCCCAGAGAAGCCGGGGCTGCCCCAGGATCCCTGTCAGGGCTCAAGGCTGGGTTGGATGGGGCTTGGGACACCCTGGGCTGGGGGGTAGGTGTCCCTGCCCAAGGCAGGAGTGGGACTAGGTGGGCTTTGAGGTCCCTTACAACCCAAACCAGCCTGGGATTCAATGATTTTTTGATTCAATACAGTAAAATAAACCTGAAAATCAGCTGTCATGCATATTGCAGAGATGGCTTAATACATCCATCCATATATGTATGTAGATGCTTATGAATATCCTGCTGCTTCGAAAACGACCCACTATGTTATTTCACTGCAATTTGCATTGTTATAATAGGTTATTGACTGATTTTAGGTTTAAGGGACTAAGGTAGTACTCGGTAATGACTCTGTGCTACAAGTTTATTGCAAGTGCCCAAGGTTCATTCACCCCAAGCAATTCAGTCAATAACCAATTTTTATACTTCTATCTCCTTCAAAATTCCAAACCAATAATCCCTGGCTTTTTTTTTTTTTTTAATTATTTCAGTATCAGACTAACATTTCCCATGGAAATCAATATGGGTGAGATCCATTAGCCAAAAATCTGCAGCACTGCAATGCAAACATATTAAAAATATTGATCTTGCAGGCTACTGATGTTTTGATTGACTTTAATGTTTGTAAGCAGCAATAACAGAATTTCAATGACTGAAACAAATTTTGATTAAAATTATAGATTTTAAATTTTTTTTCTATTTTACTGTTTCAAAGGGTATCACACGGTTTACTTGTTTGCCGTAAATGATCACAGTAGTAAATACTTATCCAGTTTCTCATTTGTAAATATTAAGGCCTGCCACAGGTTACACATCTTCAAATATATTTTCAATCACTCTTGATGTTTCAGTTCCAGTACATCAGATGTACAGCACCATGCCAGGCACATGTTTGCAGTGTTTCCCCTTCTGATCCTCACGTCTCCAGCATTCCTGCTACCAGCAGGCAGTTTCATCTCACTCTATTTTTAACACTATCCCACAGCCTTCAGATGATGCCTTCATAGTGGCTGGCCAAGGTTTTGCTAAAGCCATCTTCCCAACATGGTTTAGCTTAATAAAATATCCTTCAAAATAAACATCTCAGCTAAAATAAAGTCACCTACACTCTAGGTCTTGCTGTCTTGGGTATGCACGTGCCTTTCTTGCCATACAGTGGCATCCACCATACAGGATCCCACCACCTGGTTCATGTTTACTACCACAGGAGAGAAGTGGGACCTCTGCTTTAGGGATAGGGAAGCAAGGCATGGAGAAATCAGGGGCTCCTTTCAAACAATCCATCTCACCTCAGTCCTGCAGGCTATGATGTGGTACACATCCAAAGAATGAGAACATTTGTCATCAGGAGGCACCAATCCTGATTGCTCTCCACATGGTTGTCTGCTGTGGGTGACACACGGTTGTTGCTGGCACTTGTGACCTTTGGGCTAGCTCAAGACCTCTCTTTCCCTTGGGGTGTGGGGGAAACTGCACGTCTACTTGGAAAACAGCAATGAAATGGGCTGCTGGGTCCACGTGAGCTCTGCCCCCAGAAGACTGTACCAGCGCATGGAACCCACTGCATCGTCCAGACATCCCCATCCCACCACACTCACACAGGCAGAGCCTGTAGACAGGCTTGTGTTTAAACACACACCCTGCAGCAAAGCCCCTTCCAGGCTTGCATTTCCATGGTTCAGTATTATAACAGCTTAAGATACATCCCCTTGGTTGGACTGGATTTCCTCCTGACCTTTCTCATTCAGGAAGGTTTGTTTTCTTTGTGCTTTTTATATTACAGGGGAGATTCACCTCAGATAACAGCGGTGGGCAGAAAGATTTAGGGGAAAAAACCCATAAAGTCCATAAAAATGGAGCACTTGAATGGTTCTGCTGTTTTTAGTTTGGTTTCTTTTTCAAATTACAGTCCTCTTCCTGCCAAAGTCCAACTCAACAGCTACACAGCCCACCCTGGCTCACACGTTGGGGAAAAGCTACCTGGAGCAGGAATAACCAAGGGATGATGTATGCTGAGATGCCTGGACCATGCAATTAAGGAAAAGAGATGTGGTACCTGCACATCCTCTAACACAACACCCACCACAGAGGTACAGCTCCAGGACCAAAATCCTTTCACAAAGTCACCATGGAGCTGGGTTAACACTACCTCCGTGTGCTCCACAGACTGAAGCTTCCCAGTGGGGTGTGATGCCCAAAAGCCCTGTGCCACCAACAACCTCACATCCCTCTGGAAAAGCCGTGGGGATCAGACCCACAGAGCTGGACCTCTGCTCCTGCCTCTCCCACAGATGCCCTCTGATGAATGCTGACCCCATGTCCCTGGTTCTACTGTCCCAGCATGGTCTGGTTAAGCCCTGATGTTTGTTATTACTGACTGCACACTTGGAGATGTTTAAGCAGAGAAAGCAGACCTACCAAGAAGCTGCACATGGAAAGAGCAGAGACAGCCTCAAGTCTGCTGTGTATCTAGATGACCAGATGCAGCCAAAGGACCTCTTCTCCCGCTGTGGAATGATTCAATGATATGTAATAATGCTGAGTAGATGGGACATGGGATTGATAAGGATACCTGCTTAATCGTCACCAAGTCTATTGAGTTTTGATTCCAGCTTTTAAAGGCAGCAGTTACATGAAGAAAAGTGTGAAATGCCTACACAGCTGGCAGTGCTTTTGTCTGCTGGTGCACCTTGAGATCTTGGGAGCATCCAGGAAACAAAACTGCCTCTTAATATGGAAAGTTTTGGACTAAGAGCAGACAATTTCACAGGAAAGGCAGAGAGACAAGGAGCTGGAGAGTGGAGAAGTTCTGCACAGACCATGACTGTGACCAGGACCTATCTAACTTTGGCTCTTCAACCACTTCTAGATTAAAAAAGCCCAAACCACAAAGACCGATTTACTATGAGCAATGAACAGCTGTGAATCTAACTACAAGGAGAAGCAAAGCTGGTGGATAACGCTGCAAATGGCACTCTGCATCTCCTCTGCAAACAGCTACGCATCAGTTTATAATCCTAGGAATTACAATCACAGGAATCCTATGGTTTAGCATAGGATAGGAACAGTTGGACTCGATGATCTTAAAGGGCTTTTCCAACCGTGTGATGAGTCTGGGATTCTGTGAACTGAAATACCTCGTTCCCCAAACACTTGCAGAACAGGCAGTCTCAGCACAAGCGTTTTTATGTACCCTGACAATATGTCTACAACATGCTCTGGAAACTGCTCCAGGCTGGGGAGTGATATTTCAGGGCTCCAGCGCAGGAGCTTCCCGCAGATTCAGATGCAGGGGCTCGAGGTGCTGCTGCTGCTCTCTGCTGCTTGTCCTGCCCTTCTGTTGGAACAACAGCCCCACAGGCAGAATTACCAGAAATGAATGTTCCAGGGATGGGGGAAGGGGGGAAAGCCACAAAGGCAGGTTTTCTCTTTGGAGTTTAAGGATTTAAGATTGTCTTCTTGAGGGAATGTGGGTAATCCCCTTTGGAAAAGAGGTGGTGGAGACAGTGAGTGGTGAAGAAGCCAGGCACTTCACCACTGAAACTCATTGATTTCTATCGATTTCTTATTTTGTGTATCATTTTGCCAACCCCAGGCAGAAGTGTCCCAGCTCTGACTGCTGGTGACAGAGGTGAAGAGCTCTGCATCCTTCATGCAGAGCATGACATGCTTTCCTCACTCCAAGTACTGCCTGGGACAGAGCACGAAATACTCACACCACTCATCCCTTTGCCTATTCATCTTGTTTATCACAACAAAGAGGCAAATTTAGAACAGCTTTTTTGTAAGATTCGCCTTCAGTGTCTAGCAGCATCATGTAACTGCCAGGGGCTTTACTATCTGCATGAAACATGCTGTCTATCCAGGACTATCTCGTGAAGCAGGCTGCCCTCACTCCACAGTGTAGATGTGCACAGTGCTGTCCCTCCCCTCGCAGCCCATCTGAGTTCAGGACACCCATGGCAGACCTGTGTGAGGAGAAGATGTGCATGCTGACTCCTGCTTGTGCAGTCTGAGCTCAGTCTCTGTCACCAGCTTTGCCTCATGCACTTCTGCCTCCACCCGCCTCTGAGAATTCTCAAGATGGCAACGAGGGTGATGTAAAAACAGTGGGATTAAAAAACAGTAATAATTTGAGGGCCCTTCCTTCTCAGCCTTGCTCATGTCAGATGAAAAATTTTCAAGGGTTTTTTTTTTCCACACAGCTAGATGGGCAAGAAATTTGTATTAAAAAGTGCAAGATGCAATTGATCACTTCCCTGCAGCATCTGTAAATAAGGACACAGACCACCACCAACTTGCTACAGAGCTGTAAATGAGAAGGAAGCAGTTGTTAAGAGTCTGGTATTTGCAATACACGATGAAAAGCACTTCTTCACTCAACTTGGGGGTGTCCTGAGGTGACCCCACCATCTCCACATGGAAACAGATGCTGCCATCAATACCTAATACCATCACCCGTGATCTTGAAATTGGATTAGATCAAGAGACAGTGAGGTATGACATATAGAAAAGGTGGTGTATGTCTGAAATGCACCAGCACTGATTTAGTAATGTCTCTATCAAGCCACCACGAGTACCACTTCTAATAAATTAGTGACGTCACCAGTGGACCAACTCCTCTTCCCACCAGATCCTGTAATGTCAACTCTTCTGTTTGGCTGTGCCAAATGGGTTTTGACCCTCTCCCCACTGAAAACAGCATGAAAAGACACCTAAATACCAGTACTTTACTTAAAAGGTCTGTGACACTTCCTAAAATATTCTGCAGCTCCACAGCAGCACAGAGATGGTGCACAGTCCTCCAGCAGCAAGTCAGCCTGCATGCAGTCAGGGTGTTAAACTCCATAAATCAGTCTTTTTTACTACCTCAGGCTTATTAAGGTGCAGTTTGCTGTCTACTTTTATGTAGGGGACTGACATTTCCCCCCCTGAGCAAGAAGAAAACTCAAAAGCAACCCAAAGTGTTGTTGCCCTTGCTCAAGATGCTGCGTGCAATGCTTGTAATCTGCTACCAGGGCAAATTACCCAGGACACCCCAAAGAGCAGAGAGAGGTGTGATGTGACTGGGTGGTTTCGATAAACCTTCAGCAAAGGAGCAGAGGGGAAGGTGTGGGTGAGTAGAGACGAGTGTAGGTGGGAAATGAATGGTCAAACCCAACAAGGTGCTGGGAACCCCTAAAAACAGTGCTCCGGATCCTCCTGACCCAGTGGTACCAACACTGATGGGAAGTCCAGGTCCTCAAGCAGTTTCTGGACCGAATCGTTAAATCATATGTGGCTGACAGAAGGATGATGATTTTGGATTAGTAAAGCAATTATACACAAACTCTTCAGGGCCAAAATGCCTTCTCTTATTTAATCTTACCCCCCCCCCCCCCCAAAACAACAGAACATGAGGGGAAAGGACACCCTTCCTGAGCGAATTAAAATGCCCCTGTGCATACCAGGTATCACATAAGTCTGTAATGAGAAGAATCAATTATATATTCAGAAATCTGTAAATTTTCTGTGGGCTCTCAGGATTTTTTTGGTGAGTATTTACGTTTGGCTTTCAAGGCAAGCCTCAAAGATTGAAACAGGAAAAGAACTTAAACCACAAAAACAGAACATGAAAGAGGTTATGACACAAACAGACTTTAAAAAAACCCCAACCCCAAACCAACTTTTTGGCACTTAAGCATATGCTCTGCCCCCTGCAGCTAGAAGTCACATACTGAGAGTGCATGTTCTGTCAGGAATAACTAGTTTCAAGCATGGCTGGTGATTTCAGACAGTAGCACTTAAGAAACCTTCAATCTGGCAGTTTTCTCACTGCACATTTACTAAAGCATCCCCACTGTCCAAACTCCCAGGAGTTTGGAGATCTGACCTCGTGGAAGGAAAAAATAAAATAAAAATTTGAAAATATAAAATAAAATAAAATAAAATAAAATAAAATAAAATAAAATAAAATAAAACGGTTCTCAGGGTACTGTTTTGATCTGGTGTGTACATCTCCCCCTACCCCCTCAGCCATATCATTATTCCAACCCATTCCCTGGAAAAAGATGCAAAAGCAAGAGCGCTTTGCTCCTTTCTTTGCTGGGAACAGTGTGGAAATGAAGCTGGCCACAGCCCACACAATTGCTGTTAAAGGTAGTGTTCTCTGCAAAGAATTATTTACAAGCTGTAAGATCAGGAACAAACTGATCAGCACGATTTATTTTACTCATTTCACTTAATTGCAAGTCGCTCGCCTGAAGATGGTCTGGAATTAACAGGAATAAAAGGCAGCCTTCACTTTTTACTCCTCCCTGTTTTACTGTCCTGTACAAAGGGTTTACTTATTTATTATTACATGCAACCTTTTATTTTTTACTCAGGTTAGCAAATCCACCAGGCAATCTGGATTTCAATCTGTTTGCTGGACATAGATGTTCAATGCATTTTTAAAAGGGTTGTTCACAAATACTTTACTCAGGCTCAGTGGTTATTCCCTGTGTGGCACCCACCACCTCAGCAGTATGACACATTCCCTGACTGGAGGCACTGTGGACATCACACACAATGTCAGGGGATACTATCTTCCTGGTTAACACTTCCTAAAAAGACCTTCTTTTGCTGTTCTGTATGTCACATGGGGAGGACGCCCTTATCAATAACTGTCAGTCCTCTGTATCTTGCCAAAAACAATAGATAATGTCGCAGAATCGCAGAATCACAGAGCTTTCAGGGTTGGAAGGGGTCTCCAGAGCCCATGGGGTCCAACCCCCTGCCAAAGCAGGGTCCCTGGGACAGGGCGCACAGGGCGGCGTCCAGACGGGGCTGGAATCTCTCCAGAGAAGGAGACTCCACACCCCCTGGGCAGCCTGTCCCAGGGCTCCCTCACCCTCACTGGGAAGAAGTTCTTCCCCACATTGCGGGGGAACTCCCTGTGCTCCAACTTGAAGCCATCGCCCCTTGTCCTGTCCCCACAGACACTGAGCAGAGGCTGCCCATGTCCCCCTGTGTCCCACCCTTCAGCTATTGATCCCCATTGATCAGATCCCCTCTCAGTCTGTTCTCTCCAGGCTGAACAGCCCCAGCTCACTCAGCCTTTCCTCACAGGGGAGATGCTCCAGGCCCTTCATCCCCTTCGCAGCCTCCTCTGGACTCTCTCCAGGAGATCCCTGGCTGTTTGATCCCAGGGAGCCCAGCACTGGACACAACACTCCATGTGGGGCCTGACCAGGGCAGAGTAGAGGGGGAGGATGACCTCCTTTGACATGCCACCCATGCTCCTTTTAATGCGTCCCAGAATCCCACTGGCCCTCTTAGCCACCAAACTTACCTGCTAGAAATCAAAACTCAAACATTCATCCATGTATTATCTTTGCAAACATTAAAAAAAGGACATCTTTCTATTTTACATTGCTTAAACAGCTTGGCCCGAGTTCGTTGCACAGAGCTTATTACAAAAAAAGGCAGGAATTGTGTTTTCAGAATTATGAAAACAGTTCAAAAACCATAGACCTGAGCACCTTTGTGTCACCTGGACTCTTGGTCCCTTAGCTTTTATTTTTCCTCTGCCTGTTCACACAGCTGTGGACAAGCAGGTCTGGCACAGATGTCTCAAGGCCCATGCCCTGGCTCGCAGCAAGACCTGCTGCACCTATGTAATTTCTGGCAAACATCTCTCTAACCTGCCCTGAAACACCTCTTCCAGCAATGGAGGACCCACAACATCCTCCAGCTGTATCATCAGAAGGTTTCCCTTAGTGTCTAACCCAAACTTTTCCTGCTATGGTTTAATTTTATTCCTTTTTGTACTATTTACCGGAGAACAGACGGTTCCTTTCTTCTTTGGGACAGTCTTTCTCACACACATGAGTCCACTGTGTTCTCTCTCTCCATCCTCTTTTTTCTTAAGGTAAGGCCTTCTCAGTGTTTTTTTTCTTTCACCAGACCGTGTTTTCTAGACTTCTCATCACTTCTGTTGCTTTCCTTTGCAGGTTCTCCAGCTCCTTCTCCTTTTTCACGTGCTGTGCTGTCCAGCAGCACTCACAGTCACCCAGCTGAAGCTTCACCAACAGTTTCCTGAGCTCATTTAGACGTTTCAGTAAGAGGAGGTTTGGCTTTTCTGCAGCAACACATCATTGTTGATCTATCCTCTCTCTGCTGCTGCAAAGGGTAGCAATTTATTTGCTGGGGGGGTGGTGGGAAAGCAACTATCGCTTGACTCCAGCTCCTCTGATCCTCTCTGTGCAGCCCCTGATATATTCACCCCAGCACATGCCACACTCCTCTTCTTCAGGGGTCCCACTTCTGCTAGGTCTGGATCAAAACCGTGATGCTGCTGTGATCCCTGTACCTTTCAGCAGCCGGGAACGGCAGTGCTTTCATGCCTCGTGGTGGCTGACGGAAAGAAAGGCTGCCCCTCAAAGAGGGACTGGAAAGCAGCTGCTGCCTGCTCGTGCTTCTGAGTTTATCCAGAATCAGGCAAGGAATCTTCAACTTGTTTTGCGAGTCACCGCAGGGCTACCTAATTCATCAAGACGCAGACAAACTCCGGGGCCTGTGCCATCTGCTCCAGGATTTCAGCTAACAACCCAGCCGGTGTGGCCCAAAGTTGCCTTCAGGACAGCAAAGACACAGTGCCAATTCTGCTGCATTTTCCTACCCCAAGCAATTAGCCCAACCCCAACAATCCCCAGGGTAATGATTCCGGAGCAAAGCAGAGACGAAGCAGATAGATACTTGTGTGGCAGAAACTTTACTCAAAACCTCTCTGTAACTGGAACATGCTGAGGAAATAAGAAGGCATGAGAATGTCTAAATGCAGAAACTGATTGGTTTTGCAGACCCACCTAAGCAGTCTTTCCCTGGCATCTGGACCAGGAGAGAGAATTGGATCTTCATGCGGAGGAAGAAGATGTAGAAGAGGAGCCCATTGCTTTACAATAACAACGTTGAGTTTTGCTAAGAGATGAAGCTTTCTATCAGTTCAAGAAACACAACTGTGTCACAGTGACAGACACCACAAACACTTGTAATTTTCTTTTCCTTCTTCTATGAATCACAGAAGGAAGATTAAGTTCAGGTTCAGATTAGATGTTTCAGGTTCAGATTAGATGTGAGGGAAAAGTTCTTCCCTGGCAGAGCTTTCAGGGCCTGGCCCAGGCTGCCCAGGGAGGGGCTGAGTCCCCGGCCCTGGGTGTGTTTAACAGGGGAGAGATGAGGGGCTCAGGGATCTGGTTTAGCACAGGACAGGGACGGGTGGACTCCATGAGCTTAAAGGGCTTTTCCAACCTTGTCATTCTGGGATTCTGTGATTCTGTGAAATCCTGACTAAAGATCAGTCTGCTAAGAAGGGAGGGGTGGGGGGATGTGCTTTAAGATCTGGTTGAACTTCTCATCCCCCGACTCTGGTGTCACTGGGGGTGCAGGGCAGGGCCATCAATTAGAGAGTTTTCTGTCCTTTATTCTGTGTTGAGTCTGTTCTGCTCATGATGCTGATTGTGGAATGATCTCTCCCTGCCCTTATCTCCACTCCTGAGTCTCTCAGTATCTATCTTCTCCCCTGTCCAGCTGAAAAGGGGAGCGATAGAGCGGTTTTGGTGGGCGTCTGGCCTCCAGCCAGGGCCAAACCACCACAAAAAACAATCCCACTTATCCCACCTAGAGACAGGTGTCCCATGGACAAGGTGCCTCTGCCAAACAGCTTACAAAGCATTCTGGAAGATGCTCATGGTAGCGGAAGGGAACTTCCAAGCTTTATTATAAATAAACAACTAGAACAAAGCTACCCCAAAATAATTAAAAGGTCCAGGACCACAGCAGCTCAACCCACACTAGATCTGTCCTTCCACATGTAAGAGGAATTCAAGGTGAAGCAACGGCATGACAGGGCAATGCTGCCTGAGACCCACAAACTGATGCTCCCTGCTCATAGCCCACTTTTAATTTCTAAGAAAGAAATCAACGAGCACAGACAAAGCGCTGGGGGCTGTAATCCCAGGAGAGGGGTCTTGTCACGGCATGTGTTACCACAGTTCTACACTTTTACCTTTGCACTTTGTTGTATGTAGCAGAGCAACGCAATTAACCACTGGTAGGTAGTGTTTACGTTAGTTCTCAAAAGGTTAAGAAGCTGATTATAGCTAAAATCAGCTTTGCCTGGGGCTTCAGTGGTTCTGTGTAATCAAATTAGACAAGCAGGGCACAGTGTCACCTAACACAAACCAGTGGCACTTTCTTCCCCATTTTGACCTGTTTCATTCTACGAGCGAGCCAGGTTTTAGCTTATTCCAAACATTTTTGAAGAGATCAGTTCCAAAT
Source organism: Porphyrio hochstetteri (assembly GCA_020800305.1). Lineage (NCBI taxonomy): Eukaryota > Metazoa > Chordata > Aves > Gruiformes > Rallidae > Porphyrio > Porphyrio hochstetteri. The sequence goes on along the minus strand of CM036938.1, from coordinate 2,290,150 downwards.
AAACTCTGAGTGGTAAATCATGAGGGACTTGGTGATACTGGGGGGACCTCATTGCAGCCTTCCAGTCCCTGAAGGGAGCTTATAAGCAGGAGGGGATTCAACTTTTTAAAAGGATAGACAATGACAGGACAAGGGGGAATGGATTAAAATTAAAGGAAGGAAGGTTTAGATTAGATATTAGGGGGAAGCTTTTTACAGAAAGAGTGGTGAGGGGCTGGAACAGGCTGCCCAGAGAGGGGGTGGATGCCCCGTCCCTGGGGGTGTTCAAGGCCAGGTTGGATGGGGCCCTGGGCAACCTTGTGTAGATCCAGGCCTGAGGTTGGTGGCCCTGCCTGTGGCAGGGGGGTTGGAGCTCTGTGATCCTTGGGGTCCCTTCCAACTCATACCGTTCTATGATTCTATGATTCTATACTGCACTCAGGAGCTTCTTCAACTGCATCGACTTTGCTTTCCACCAAAATAAACTTTGGATATAATTATTTTTTATTCCCTTTTTTTTTTTTTCTTTTAGGGTGGGAAAAAGTTTTCAAAAGGTGAACCCTGATGACTTCGAATCCCCCCCCCCCCCCCCTAAAATACCTTTAGCCGCTCTCTTTGACTTGGACATTTTCTCATTTCAGGGCTGGAGCTGTGGAGCAGTCCCCTCCGACAGCAAACACGAGACTTCATAAACACGGCGGATAAGGCATTAGCATTTCTAAGAAGCCGCGGGTAACCTGCTCGGCGGAGTTGTGGCTCACCCTCTCTACGCAGCCGTGCTACGCTTTGAAGCGGAGCGAGGTGAACGGCATAATGGAGGTGTTTAAGGAGGTTTAATAATGTAGAGAGGAGAGCGAACCAGACCCACATCAGAAGAACGCTTTCCGCACGGCCCGACCGTAACTAAAATTAAACGCAGGCGGCAGCGCCGGTGGCTTCCACAATCTCAGTATCTTTGAACATAAAGGGAACAAAAAGATTAAACAGGCAAAGAAAAGTAATGGCAAATTTAGAGAAATCCCTGCAAGTTAAGGAGCGCACCTCGGCTTGCTGAGTTTTCTGCGCCCGTCTGAAAAACAGGAGCTAACTACGTTTGTTGAATCTTTACTTATTTGATCCTTAACTTCAGCTCCAGCTGTGTGTGCCCACCCTGGCTGACTTTGCAGAGCCTTTACGTCGCGAAAACAAGCAAGCGTTTGAAACAACAGCTTCTGCAGACGATTCGTGCTTATTTATTCGCAGCCAATAAAAATCAAAACTTGTTATTTTAATTGATTAAGTCATAAATAAAGAGTTACAGAAGCCGAGCCTCTGTACTTGCACAGTCCGATGATTCCTGCTAATCCAGCGGTACTTAACAAATTCACATGTGGTTACCCTGCCTTGCCATAGCTGTAGATCACATTTCTATGCTGCAAGCTGTGCAAAAAAAACCCAATCAATATGCCAAGTTTAACATAAGGACAGGAAACGCGATGCGTTCCTGTATTCTCAGTGAACTTCAAATGCCTCTCCTGGTCCTAGTCTGTGCAGCCTATTTCAGAGAAATGAACTCTTTAAAGAAGAAAAAAAGATGTAGCACTGAGTGAAATCTAAGAATGCAGAGGTGGAGTCATACCTGACTCTGTAATAATAATATATTTTAAATAATCTGACATTTTGATTGTGTAATCTGCCAGGCAGGAGGGTCCCCTCTCCCTCTTCACACACTGAAAGCAGACACAAGCTCTTCAGACAGAACATACATTAGGCATACATACAGAACATACAGAACACATACATCCAGAACACACGTTACCCATTCAGACACAACATGTCCCAGGTCAAAGAGTAAGTGCTTTTTTCACATGTCAACTCTTCATCGGATAATACTCCAACTGATGGCGCTACACCGTGATTAATTTATTTACAACTAGTGCAACTTTTAACTAATTTATTTATTTACCTAGACAGTAATCTTAAGAAATTCAACAAGGACAAGTGTGGGGTCCTGCACCTTGGGAGGAGCAACCCCTGGCACCAGTACAGCTTACAGGGGACCTGCTGGGAAGCAGCTCTGGGGATAAAGACCTGGGAGTACTGGTGGACAACAGGCTGACCACGAGCCAGCAACGTGTCCTTGGGCCAAGAAAGCCAATGGTATCCTGGGGGCCTATCAAGAGAAGTGTGGGCAGCAGGTCAGGGAGGTTCTCCTGCCCCTCTGCTCTGCCCTGGCTGGGGTTCCTGGGTCAGGAAGGACAGGAAGCTATTGGAGAGGGGACAACAAAGGGCTACAGAGATGCTGAGGGCACCAGAACATCTCTCTGGCACAGAGATGCTGAGGGACTTGGGGCTGTTTAGCCCGGAGAAGAGAAGACTGATGGGGGAATCTTCTCAATGCTGAGAAGTCTGTGAGGGATGGGCTCAGGAGGATGGGTCAGTCTGTGTTCAGGGGTGCCCAGGGACAGGACAAGAGGTGATGGGCACAAACTGTACCAGAGGAAGTTCCACCTAACTGTGAGGAGAAACTTCTTTGCTGGGAAGGGTGGCAGGGCCCTGACCCAGGCTGTCCAGAGAGGTTAGGCAATCTCATCTCTGGAGACATTCAAACCCTGTGATCCTGGACACTGTCCTGTGCAGCCTGCTTGTGGGGATCTTGATCTGTCAGGGGTGGGACTGGGGGATTTCCAGAGCTCCCTGCCAATGCCAATCAGTCTGTGACTCTGTGAACTCCTCTCCACGTCAAACAGCCCAATAACTGCATCCACGTTTCTGCATTGTGGACCTGCTGTACGCTTGCTGCAGAGGCTCACCACAGGAAGGTGAGGATGAGACACAGCTCCATGGAGCAGGGGTGGCCATGGCGAGCAGGTCAGCACCCTGTGGGACCACCTCCAGCATCCCAGCCTGGCCAGAGGGGCTGCACAGGGAGGAGTGATCCCATTGCTGCCAAAATCCTTCCTTGTAAATGCAAAGGTAAAAAAATCAATGAGCTGGGGAGGGGACAGGGGAGGAAAAAAAAGGAGAAAGGTTGGCTTTAAAGACTAGCAAAGGCATTTTCAAAATATAAAGCTATGCAGGGAAGCAGAGAAACTCTCCTCAATGTACGATCGGCTCTTTCAATGGTAATTTCTCTTCATTGTAATGAGCAGCCGTAAATGGATTAATGGCATTTAGCTCTAGAGAGCATGTCATTGATCTGTACTGAACATATAAACTGTTATATAAAACACACTCAGAAAGACCCACACTCGTTCCTAACTTTCTATTAATATGTCATTTGCAAGACAAATTTTATTCAGAGATTAATGTACCATTTTAAAAACCCTGGGCATAAAGCTCCCAATCAGAAAATAACAATGTAACAATTTTAAGTGCTGAACAATATTAATACCGCAATAAATTACGATTTTCGGTGCATTTCAGCCTTCTGGTGTCAGTTCAGAGAGTGTAGCACAGCAGCCCTGTGCTACTACAAATGAGTTTCTTCAGGGACCCCCCCAAAAATACAGAATACGTGAACTTTGCTGCTGTGCTCTCTCCTTGCTGATGCAAGAGGATCAATAACACCGTGGCAATGAGTGACGGCAGCGCTGACACGATGTTTTCAGGTGCAGAAACAGGTATCTTTGTGGATTATGGGACAGGGATGGGAACTGGTGTCATGGCGTGTGACATGTATACATGAGGATACATCCCAGAGCCCCAGAGCATCTCTGCTTGTTCCCGGCTGTGGGTAAGATCTGGACCTAAATACCACCTGAACCCTCTTGCTCATCTCAATCAGGAGTTTTAACGCAGTCAGGAAACTTCCTCAAAGCAGGTGGCTTTGTTACAACTTGGCCAAATAAGAGGGTGCAAATGTGAATCACCACTGAGCTTGTACTAAATCTTTAATGTCTTAATGGCTCCATCTGCTTCCCTCCTCCCTGACTTCGACATTGCTTCAGTGTGAACAGCTATATTTACCCTTTTTACATGGGGGGTTTTTTTTGGTGAGTTTTTTCCTCTTTTTTTTTTTTTCCCCCTCCCCAAAATCAGAGGGCAGGAAGTAAATGGGTGTAACTTAAAGAGGCAGCTGAGATGAGTTGCTGGCAGGGTGAAGTGGTAGGTTTTAGTAATAGCTGGAAGCCGTAAGTGGTTCTAAGCTTTGAAGTCAGTGCAGCTTTGATGTGCTACTCCCATAGTTAATCGCAAGATAGTCTTGAAAGAAAAAGATTTTCCAAATACCATCCAAGTGTCATTGCTTGTGAAATCCTTGTATGATTTTTTTTCTTTTTTTTTTCTCCTGTTGAACTTTAAATCTAACATTGGGCTGCTCTCACTCCCTCTTGGTTGCCCTTTTAAAGTGCTTTAATTGGTTAAAAGGATAATTAAACCCACACGTGGTGTGGGCAAGCAGCTTGCTGCATGTTACTTCACTTTGCTGAATCAATGTTGAGTGTTTTGCTGCTCACAGAGGAGGAGAGGCTCTAGGGTGGGATGCTGGAACAGCCAAGGTGGAAGCCAGAGGCCATCCCTGCTGGTGTAGCTGGAGGGATCCACTTGTGTTACCGGTGTGGGAATGGCCACAGCTCTCCCAAGGCAAAGCATCCATTGAGGGGAAGAGAAGGAATCCCTCCCCTCTGCTCTGCCCATCACTTTGGGATGGGCAGTGTCAAGGAGAAGCAACTGCCTGATGCCTTGGGCAGAGGGAATGCATTTCAGTGCTTTGCTAAGGAAATCCATGCATCTGTGTAAGCACTGATGGGAGAGACACAACACCAAGTCTGGGAGCAAACCCCTTCCCCAAACCATCAGGGGCAGGAGAGTTTTCCTGATGGATATTTTCCTCCCATCCTGAAATGCCATGGAAGAATATCATCTACTGAATTTCCCCACAAGGTGAGCCATTTTTGAGAAGCTTTGGCAGGGGTGTTGGACCCTTCCCACCCCAACAGTTCCGTGATTCTGTGATTTATATATAGTATTATTTACTCTAACAGCTAGATTTTCAACCTGAGCCTCATCTACATGTCAAATGCCACTTACAAACCACAAGGTGAACCACAGCAAACCAACTGTTTCTGATGAGTCCAAAGCTAGCAGGGCGGAAGCACTGAAGCAGCCTAAAGCTGCGGCCTAAAGCTGCGGCCTAAAGCCGCGGCCTTTATTCCACATCAAAGAGCTGTTTACCTGGGCACACTTATATCTGAAGAGAAAAGGGAGACGCCGATCACAAAGACCCACGCCTGTCTAAATGGGCAGGAATAAAGAAAATGGCATGTGACCGGTAAATTACAGGAGAGCAACACGTCGAGGTTAGAGGTCACTGAAGATTTCAACAAATCTCAGCAGATATGGCAACAGATTAAGCGAGGGGATAGACTGCCCTCCAACCTTAACCTGCTAAGACCTTTGAAGTCTTGTGGTGACCTCTATCCTGCTCTTTCATATTAGTTGTTAGTTACACTAATTACGGCCTAGTAGTGCGCCCCAGCCAGATGCCTTTTCCTCAAGCCATCCAGAGGAGAAGTACGTGTGAAATGGCCAAATCCTGCCCTGCACATGGCGGGCACTGATCCCTGTGAGCAGTGTCCTGAGTAGTCTTGTAGACATAGCCTGAGAGATGCTAATTACACCCTGCACCTTCGAGAAGCTGGAGTGGTCTCTGCCAGGCTAAACCACGGGCTAAATAAGCCGAGGCCCAAACTCAGGTTTGTCCAAGAGGGTTCCAACAACAATGCTGAAACTAATTTAGTTCCAAAACCTGTTTTAATGCGGACAGGCATAATGATAACCAAAGTAAGGCTGCAAAGTGCAACCCCTCATAAATACTGCATATCCAGCACTGAAATCAAAGAAGTAACTGGCTGCTGCTGCCAGTGAACTTGAGCAAGGGAGCGTGGGATTAGACGTGGAGTCTATTTGCATTGATTTTGCATCAATATCCATACTAATGCTAACACAATACCATATTTAGGGACAGCACTCAGCGCAGAGTCTCTGTGGCAGATGAAGCCTCACTTGTAAATCTTCAGTAAATCATTTAGCACCATTAAACAAAGTTGGGCACTAAATCTGAGCAGAAGTTTAGAAAGAGATTGTAGCTCAGAAAAATCATGCCAGCATTAATAAAATGTGTAACAAAAGAGCCTGTGTGTGGAAAGAATAACCATTCACAGTCAATTTCTATTTCCTCATTTATACGAGGAATAATTTTTACATGGTTGGTAAAAGCTTCAGATGATGACAAATCAATCCCCGTGTGGCTGCTGGTACCTCTGTTACTGAGGTAACATTTTTTATCTGTGGGTGCAGACTGGAAGCTGTGCATCCACTGCTAAAACCACACAAATAAAAATGTAGTTCCAGTGAAGACACAAGTGAGCAGAAACCAGGACTTCCCTGCACCAACAAGTAGTGGAGAGTGTGGGACACAAGGGGAGATAGCCAGCCTTTTCTCAGTGTCTGTGGGGACAGGACAAGGGGCGATGGGCTCAAGTTGGAGCACAGGAAGTTCCACATCAACATGTGTACGAACTTCTTCATGGTAAAGGGTGAGGGAGCCCTTTGTGTCTGGACGCTGACCTGTGCGCCCTGTCCTAGGGACCCTGCTTTGGCAGGGGGTTGGACGGCATGGTCTCTGGAGGGCCCTTCCAACCCTGACAGCTCTGTGATTCTTAGAAAGCAAAGTGAAGTGATCTGACAGCACACAATAAAAATGCTCAGACTTCTGTTCCATTTGGAATTTCTAAACTTCTAATAAAAAAACCAGACTTTGTGATCAACACACAGAAAACCAAAAGAAAGTCTTTGCTTCTCTACTGATCCCTGAGCTGCTCTGGAAAAAAGATGAAAAGGATGTGTAGAGATACAGGAACAGATCTTGCCATGTTACATGTGTGCACCTTCTACTGGCACGATGCAGCATGGTGGCTTGCCCAGGGGCACCTGTTTCCCAGTCCAACTGGGTTTCCCAGCTTGCATTTCATCTCCTTGTTTAAGGCATGCTCTTGCTGGGTTGGCAACCAGAGCTGTTCAGCTGGTGGAAAGCCCATGGCAGTTTGGTACCATCTCCTCTGGATGTTTGTGGTTTCCCTTCACTTCGTCCTTGCCCAGAGACAATAAATACAAAACCCAATCTCTGGGTTCTTCTGCCACTGATTCCTCCTCAGTGTGCAAAAAAGCCCCACTGTCAGCTTGAGTGAACATCTTGCCTCTCCATCTGTGAGGCTACACCATCCCATGATCCACTTTCTCAAAAATGCGTGGCATTTACAAGGCATTGGTAAAAATAATCAATTAGTCCAGACTGGTTAATCAAAATCATGGGAGACTAGCAATGACGCTCCTTGAAAAAAACCAAGCATGAATCGCTCTTGTTTAGGATGGACGAAGAAAGATGAGGCTTCAGCTCAGCAGTTAAGACCACTGACATGAGAAGCATGGGCCAACTTCAACTCCCTTTTCAGAGGAAGGGGTCTCAAGCCAACATCTCAAAGGAAGGTGACCAAATTGCCAACCAACAGCTCAAGGTCCCTCCTGTACTTCTGCAGTCCCCTAAGGTTGCACCTCCTCTTCCACACAGGCAGGTAGATCTTGATGAGAAGCTGATACTTTCCTGGAGGACACCAGATGTGTGCTAATGGAGAGAATTATATCAAAGCAAGCATGACAAAAATACTTAGTAAGTTTCATCCATGGACATTAAAAGAAGGAAAAAAAACCCTACCCTACTCTTAAAAATTGTCATCAGCTCACACTCAGCATGTGGTTTAAAGTAACTGTCTGCAGAGACAAGACAAGTGATGTGAGACCCACCAAAATGACCAAGAATCTGTACTGGCAGCTGAATCAGATCCCCAGCTGCCAATAGAAATTTGCAAGGTTCATAAGCTGTGCTGAATTTGCAAACTGTACCTAACACATGAGCCCAAGGTCTGCAGTCAGTAGCAGGAAACTGCCAAAATCCTAAACGTCCAGAGCACTCCTGAAACAAAACCAATCCTATCTCACAGCCCTGATGTGCCTTATTATCAGAGCCCAGCAGAGCACCGCTTCACAAAATCTTCATCATCTTTCAAGTGTCTGGTTTTATGGGAAATCTTTTGTGCTGAAAAAGGCAATAGCGTTTCGCTGCACGGACCACACTGCATCAGAAGATTTCCTGACCTCTGCCCCCAAATAACAAACTTTTTAATGCATCCACTCTTGAGTAACGATGGGTCCTTGGAGTTCAATTTCCCAGGATTGCAAAGGGATGCCTGCTCCTGGGGCACAAGTGTTCTGAGAGCTTGTGTACCGTTCCCACATGCATGGCTGCGTCGGAGAACTCCGGATGGATCACGCACATGTTCTTGCAGGGTTGTGATGCTCCCTTTCACATCAAGCATGAGTGTTCAAACACACAGGAGAAGACCTTCTAGTTTAACGCTCGGCTCAGTATGTAACTGAAACTCTGACATCATAGCACTGATCATCTGGAGGTGGAGATGGAAACAAAACACGTGCTGTCCTGCTGAGCAGGGCAAAGTCAGACCAAGGTCTGCCCTCGTGGACACGTGTAAACCACTCGTGGGACTCATGTAGGTATCTTGGAGTCAAAAACTGGCCTTTGGATCTCAAATATACATGGGTTTTATTTCTGTGTCATAAAAATCAAATGTATGCATGCTGTATTTTGTAGCACACCGTTCCAAGTGGTGCATTAGCCCAGACATCTCAGATGAAGCCATCAAGAACTTGTATGCACAGTGTCTCATTTGCACAAAGACTGTGCTCAGAAAGAGACAAATCTTGTCCTTGTAACTAATGATGGACACTTCATGGAGCTTGTTCAAAAGGCCACGATGTTTGCTTTCAAACTCACCACTGTATTCGTGGAAGCACTAACGAATGTAATTCAAAACTGTTTCTTAACCACAGGGATTCTTTCTCCGTTCAGCTGTCACAGGTGTCTCTTGCAAACCCACCTAAGAGCATTAACGTGGGGGAAAATCACAGAATCACAGGGGTTGGAAGGGACCTCCAGAGATCACTAGGTCCAAACCCCTGCCAACCAGGGTCCCTAGGACAGGGCGCACAGGGCGGCGTCCAGACGGGGCTGGAATCTCTCCAGAGAAGGAGACTCCACACCCCCTGGGCAGCCTGTCCCAGGGCTCCCTCACCCTCACCGGGAAGAAGTTCTTCCCCACATTGGTGTGGAACTCCCTGTGCTCCAACTTGAGGCCATCGCCCCTTGTCCTGTCCCCACAGACACTGAGAAGAGGCTGCCCATGTCCCCTGTGTCCCACCCTTCAGATATTGATCCCCATTGATCAGATCCCCTCTCAGTCTCTTCTCTCCAGGCTGAACAGCCCCAGCTCACTCAGCCTTTCCTCACAGGGGAGATGCTCCAGGCCCTTCATCCACTTCGTAGCCTCCTCTGGACTCTCTCCAGGAGATCCCTGTCTTTTTTATACTGGGGAGCCCAGCACTGGACACAACACTCCATGTGGGGCCTGACCAGGGCAGAGTAGATGGGGAGGATCACCTCCTGTGACCTGCTGGCCACACTCCTTTCAATGCCCCCCAGGATCCCATTGGCCTTCTTGGCCCCCGCGGCACACTGCTGGCTCATGGCTAACCTGTTGCCAACCAGGACCCCCCAGGTCCTTCTCTGCAGAGCTCTTCTCCAACAGGTCACCCCATAACATGTCCTGATTCCAGCAGTTATTCCTTCCCAGGTGCAAGACTCTACATTTGCTTTTATCAAACCTCATCTGGTTTCTCCCTGCTCAGCTTTCCAGCCTGTCCAGGTCTTGCTGAATGGCAGCATAGTAGCACAAATGTCCTATTCCCTTCCTTCACATTAAAAATCGGGATATAATTAAAAAAAATATTCACTATCAAATGTGGTTCACTAAATTAGCATATTTATTGGACTATGTAAGCATGCATAAGATTGAGATAAATATGTTGAAAACAATTACCACATATGGGAGTGGTTTGTATGTCACAACACAGGAATACAGTATGTCTGCCTGAATCAGATGTGTCCTGTACACTGTGTAAACAATCAGCATCTGAACACCAGCAGTTGTTTGCTTTTGCTTTTAATAAACAGGTAACAATCACAATGCATTTAAAACAAGTCACTTCACTGCCCCTGCGCATTAAGACAAAGAGATGAGCCGCTGACACTGGTTAGCAGGAAATGACAAGTCCTTTCGATTGAAAAATTGGGCTTTCCAAACATAGGCATGTTCCTTGATAGGAGAAAGTTTAAAGTGCAAATACACTGCAAAAGGGGCCTCTAAAAATGGCACCGTGGAGCTCCGTGTTTCTCATCTTTTGGTTATCATCTCACAGGTTGGGAAACTCATCTTTCCGGCTGAAAGCTAGCTGAAGCAGCCAGAAAACTGTTAAATTAGCAACTTGAGGGCAGGGTGCTAAGATGGCAAATATGATATAAATTTAACCTCCATGTGTCGCAAATAAAATTAATTTCTGTGGCAAAGAAAAAGAAAAGGAATGTTAAAATCAATTCCATGCTAGGAGTTTTTCCGATTCTCCTTTGCTGTCCAACCGCAGCCATGAGCAGGAATTTGATATAATTGGCATTGCTGACAGCCATTGAGATAATTTGTATATCCGAAGTATTAAAATGCCTGTTTATTAGCCATTTAGAGTGATTCAGGTGCATAAAAGTGGTGAAGATGCTGTGCTGTGTTCTAAAAACACTGTTACTCATTCCAACATTGCTGATAAATCTGAGCTTGGGTCTCCACTGAATGTACACTAGTGAGCTAAAAAAGCCCAGGAGGAGATCCTGGTGGGGAGGTTTGTGATGGACAACTATGACAAACCAGAGAACAGAGTACGTTCCCCCCCAAGCACACCTCTGCAATTCAAGGGAGAGCTTCATCACCCTGGAAAGCGTCAACTCGGTAGATGGGTATTGGTGGTGATAAATATAGGAAGTTCCTAAAAACTATGAATGATGGTTTTCTAACAGGGTATCACAGAATTACAAGGCTGGAAAACACCTTTAAGATCACTGAGTCCAACCATCCCTGTCCTGTGCTAAACCAGATCCCTGAGCCCCTCATCTCCCCTCTGTTAAACACACCCAGGGCTGGGGACTCAGCCCCTCCCTGGGCAGCCTGGGCCAGGCCCTGACAGCTCTGCCAGGGAAGAACTTTTCCCTCCCAGCTGAGCTGACCCTGCCCTGGGGCAGCTTGAGCCCATTGCCCCTTGTCCCATCTCCTGTCCCCTGGCTGCAGAGACCCTCGCCCACCTCTCTGCACCCTCCTGGCAGGGCAGTGGAGGCGGGGAGAAGGTCTCCCCTCAGCCTCCTCCAGGCTGAACACCCCCAGCTCCCTCAGCCGCTCCTCAGAGGATTTGCCCTCCAGCCCCTTCCCCAGCCTGGCTGCCCTTCTCTGGACACACTCCAGGCCCTCCATGTCCTTCTGGTAGTGAGGGGCCCAGAACTGGGCCCAGCACTCGAGGTGCAGCCTCCCCAGTGACCAGTACAGGGGCACAATCCTCTCCCCAGACCTGCTGGCCACGCTGGCTCTGGCACAAGCCAGGATGCCCTTGGCCTTCCTGGCCCCCCGGGCACACTGCTGGCTCGTGTTCAGTCCCAGTCACCCAACACCCCCAGGTCCTTCTCTGCCTGACAGCTCTCCAGACAGTCTCCCCCAGCCTGTAGTGCTGCCTGGGGTTGTTGTGTCCCATGTGCAGGACTCTGCCCCTGGCCTTGTTAAACCTCATCCCCTTGGTCTCAGCCCATGGGCCCAGCCTGTTCAGGTCCCTCTGAAGAGCCTCCCCACCCTCAGGCAGATCAACACTTCCTCCCAGCTCAGTGTCATCTGCAAACTCACTGAGGGAACATCCCATCCCTTCATCCAGGTCATTGATAAAGATGTTGAACAAAACTGGACCCAGCACAGAGCCCTGGGGGGTGAAGTATAGTGCTTTCCATGATTTTACCATTTTGGGCAGCGTTGTGATGGGTGGTTGCTTGGGTCAGGCCAATGCACCTTATCTGATGGCATGGCGTGGGATTGAACAGAGAGAAAAGCCTCAGCCAGCAACAGACACTCTTGGTGCTTTAAAAAGGGTATTTTCTTCAGTGTAGGAAATTTAATAAAGATAAGCTATTTAAACATAAATGAATGAATGAATGGTATCCTTAAAAAGGCTGTTGGATGCCAAGAAACACTAAAGCAGAGCGTTAGTTCTCCTGGTTTGGGAAAAAAAGTGAAGTAGGTCAAGGAGTATAGAAAAAGTTGGAAATTGCTTGCTATCAGCATAAAAAGATCACAGAATCACAGAATCACAGAATCGTAGGGGTTGGAAGGGACCTCAAGAGATCATCGTGTCCAACCCCCCTGCCAAAGCAGGTAAATACACCTCCAAGAACACGATGCACAGACAATAAATATTTGGTTTATTTTCACACCCAAGGAGGAATTTGAGATATTTAACAGCTCAAACCGCAGTTTATTGATGGTTAATAGCCAATGTGCTGTGACCCACATTGGAGCCAGCCCCTGCCAGCACTTGCAGCCCGTGGAGAGAGACAGAGACCCAGAGATGAGCAAGGGAGAGATTTGCGCTGGAATAGGTTTGCTGGGGGAGGCTGGTGACCCCGTGGAGGACTGGGCCTGAGAGACACTGTGATTTCTGACTGCACCCATAGCAGTGACCCACGCCGGGGCAGCTGGGGAAGAGCTGAAGCCCCGTGGGAAAGGACTCAGGTTGCAGAAGTTGGTGGAGGACTGTCTGCCGTGGGTGGGACCCCAGGGTGCAGCAGGGGAAGGGGGTGAGGAATGAATGGCCCCCCCCCCCGGCCAAAAGGGAAACCAACTTGCAAGGAAAGCTAAAGTTATCGGAGGAAAAACAACCTATGGCTAGTAAACTTAGAACAATGAAGAACTTTCTTTTATAAACAAGCAGCAAATGTGATCCAGAGCAAACATACGTCAATTTTCAGATGGAGATTGGTTAAACTGTAAATAGCAATGTAGAAGAAAGCATGAAATTGTTCAATATATGTTTCTATTTGGGGGAAAGATAAAAAAAAAAGGGCTAAGTTTGATGAAGTACATTCTTTTTCACTGCTCATCAATATCTTCTCAGGGTAAGTATTTCTAAATTGGCAGACTTGCAGAGTCTTAAATCGGCTAACTGGATACTGATATTTATTCTAAGTAACAGTTAAAATAGAGGGGAATTCATAGAAGATGGGAAAAAAATCACAATCCACAATTTCAGACATCACTACCTCCACAGACCTAAATCTCAAAAAAAAAAAAAAAGGAAAAATGGACATGTAAATCCTTAAATTCCTACCTTAGGCATGGTGGACATGGAGAACAAGTTCAAATTTTTAAAATATTTAAAAAATTTATTAGAACTTTTGACATGTCTGTCTTCGTCTGCTGGTCTTCTTCCCAGGATATCTACTCTTCTTTAGGGAAAAGAAACCCTGTTCATTCAAATATTCATTGCAAGTCACCCACTGTACAACAATCACTCTCAGTGCTTACCACTCTATCCAATTGGCTGATGTATTTTTGAGGGTAACTGTTGCTTCCTCAAGTTGTATGCAGGCACCAAGGAAGATATAGGCAACTAAACCAGGAAGATTTAGATCGACCAGCGAGGATGTGTGATCACACAACACAAAAGGAAAGAGCCAACGAGGAGAGCACCTGTCAAGAAGTGATGTAAGAACATTAGTTCTCACCTCGGGCTGGGGGATGAAGCTGAGGCATGCTAAAAATGCCTTCCAGACCCAGAAAGCTGTGACAGTGAAGTCCACTAATGAAGAACTAAGGCACAAAAGTGTAACCAACTCAAGCCAGTCCAACTTACTGGAAAACAAATCCTAAACAAATAAGCTCAGTTTCACTCTTTGATGAATTAGCATGTCTAGTTGATAAGGATTTATATGCAAATTGACTACACTAACTTTTTTGTCAGGCATTTGATTCGCTCCTCCGGGACATTCTGAGCAGCAGATTTTCCAAGGGTTTTTAGAAAGTCCTTTGTCTCCCTTTTCTTTCCAGCAACTAGTTTCTCCTCTTCCCATGCTTCCCATGAAAATCCTGGAAGTACAACCCTCTAAACTGCCCTTACATTGGAGCCACTTATGGACTACAGCTGGCTGGTGATGACCGCTGCTTTGCTAGCTGTTTGTTTCCTAACCCTTGAGTTATTTCCCTTTTTCTTTCAAAAGAGACATTAAAAGTCTGCCTTTCACAGGGAAGATACATCCCCCCATTTTCCTGTGTGGTAAACTATTGTCACAAAACTTGGTTAAACTTAATTACAACTAAAACTTCAAAGCAGGCAGAAGTTGATCATTGTTTCATAGATACATGAGGGGACAAATGGTGCACCTCTAGAATTCTTGTTTACTCATGAAAGCAGGTTGCAAGTCAATATTATTCACTATTTCTAAGAACTAGCAGGCTAAGTAATCTGCAAAGGTAGTTATCAAGGAGAAACCACGATAGAGGAGAGATATTCCTGTCGGAGTATCCTGCAGCTGTTCAACAACCCAGGGAATAAATATAAATTTACTTGTGGCAAAGCTTCTGTAAACATGAAGATGTGCAGGATGGTTATTGACAAGAAATGGTGTTAATCTGTTGTGGTTTTTTGGGTTTTTTTGGGTTTTTTTAAAAATTAAGAGGTACCTGCAGTGTTTTAGTTACACGACTTGAGAACCAATGTGAAGAGCAGCAGCTGGAGGAAGCACACCATTAGAGAAGCACCTCCTACAGTGACTCTCTACAGTAGTATCGTGATAAAGGGGTCAAATATGGCTGTTGGCTAATGAACCAGGAGAAAAACAGGCAGTGAGGATCTGAAGTCTGTGTATCATCTCATCAGTGAGATGCAGACACGTCCATTGCAAAGAATCACAGAATCACAGAATCACAGAATTATCAAGGTTGGAAAAGACCTAGAAGATCATCCAGTCCAACCATTCACCTATTACTACTAGCTCCCACTAAACCATATCCCTCAATACAACATCCAGTCTTTCCTTGAACACCCCCAGGGTTGGTGACTCCACCACCTCCCTGGGCAGTGCATTCCAGTGCCTGACTACCCTTTCTGAGAAGTAGTGCTTCCTAATGTCGAGCCTGAATCTCCCCTGGCGCAGCTTGCTACCATTCCCTCTAGTTCTGTCACTGCCTACACGGGAGAAGAGGCCGACCCCCAGCTCACTACAACCTCCCTTCAGGAAGTTATAGAGAGCTATAAGGTCTCCCCTAAGCCTCCTCTTCTCCAGGCTGAACAATCCCAGCTTCCTCAGACGCTCCTCGTAAGGCCTGTGTTCCAGACCCCTCACCAGCTTAGTAGCCCTCCTCTGAACGCGTTCCAGAGCCTCAATGTCTTTCCTGTAGTGAGGGGCCCAAAACTGAACACAGTACTCAAGATGCGGCCTCACAAGTGCTGAGTACAGGGGGACAATTACCTCCCTGCTCCTACTAGTAACACTATTTTTGATGCAAGCCAGGATGCCGTTGGCCTTCTTGGCCACCCGCGCACACTGTCGGCTCATGTTCAGCCGTGCATCAATCAGTACCCCCAGGTCCATCTCCTCCACACAGTCCTCCAGCCACTCCGCCCCAAGCCTATAGCGCTGCCTGGGGTTGTTGTGGCCAAAGTGCAGGACTCGGCATTTGCTCTTGTTGAACCTCATGCCATTGGCTTCAGCCCAGCTCTCCAGCCTGTCCAGATCCCTCTGTAGGGCCTCGCTACCCGCAGGCAGATCCACACTCCCAGCCAATTTAGTGTCATCTGCAAACTTACTGAGGGTGCACTCAATGCCCTCATCTAGGTCATCAATAAAGATATTGAAGAGGACAGGCCCCAGCACCGACCCCTGGGGAACACCACTCGTGACCGGTCACCAGCTGGATTTAACTCCATTTACTACCACTCTCTGAGCCCGGCCCTCCAGCCAGCTCCTTACCCAGCCGAGGGTGTACCCATCCAAGCCACGGGCTGCCAGCTTCTGCAGGAGAATACTGTGGGAGACAGTGTCAAAGGCTTTGCTGAAGTCTAGGTAGACCACATCAACAGCCTTTCCCTCATCCAGCAGATGGGTCACTAGATCATAGAAGGAGATCAGGTTGGTCAAACAGGACCTGCCCTTCATGAACCCATGCTGGCTAGGCCTGATCCCCCGGCCATCCCGCACATACCGCATGATCTCCCTCAAGACTATCTGTTCCATAACCTTCCCTGGAACCGAGGTCAGGCTAACAGGCCTGTAGTTCCCCGGATCCTCCTTACAACCTTTCTTGTAAATGGGAGTCACATTGGCAAGCCTCCAGTCTTCTGGGACCTCACCAGTCAGCAAGGAGGACTGATAGATAATGGAAAGCGGCTCGGCTACCACCTCTGCCAGTTCCCTCAGCACTCTCGGGTGGATCTCATCCGGCCCCATGGACTTGTGGCAGTCCAGTTGGAGTAGGAAGTCTCTGACTGTTTCTTCCAGAATCACAGGGGAGTTAGCATGCTCCCCAGCTGAGACTACCAGGTCAGAGAGAGGGGTACCCTGAGGATCTGTTTGACCTTTAAAGACAGATGTAAAGAAGGCATTCAGAACCTCCGCCTTTTCCTTATCCTCAGTGATCACATTCCCAGCCTCATCCAGTAAAGAGTGGATATTCTCCTTTGTCCTCCTCTTACTGTTAATGTACTTATAAAATAGTTTATTACTCTTTTTCACCCCAGCGGCCAGGTTAAATTCAAGCTGGGCTTTTGCCTTTCTGATTTCACCTCTACACATCCTGACAACTTCCTTGAATTCATTCTCAGTTACCCGTCCCTCCTTCCACAGGCGGTAGATTCTCTTTTTCTCACGGAGCCTCAAGAGTAACTCCCTATTCATCCACGCTGGTCTTCTTCCCCGCCGGCTCATTTTGCGGCTCAGGGGGACCGCCTGCTCCTGCGCCCTTAAAACTTCCTTCTTGAAGAGCAACCAGCTCTCTTGTACCCCTTTGTTCGCTAAGACTGAATGCCAAGAGACTCCCCCTACCAGTCTCTTGAACAAATCAAAGTCTGCCCTCTGAAAGTCCAAGGTAGCAGTTTTACTATTCCCCCTCCAAGCTCCACCATGAATTGAGAAATGTATCATTTCATGGTCACTCTGTCCAAGGCAGCCCCCAACCTTCACATCTCCTACCAGACCTTCCCTGTTCACGAACAGTAGGTCTAGCGGGGCAGTTCCTCTTGTGGGCTCTCTGACCAGCTGCATCAGGAATGCATCCTCTGTGCACTCCAAAAACCTCCTAGACTGCTTCTTCTGTGCTGTGCTGTACTCCCAGCATATGTCAGGGAAGTTGAAGTCCCCCATGAGCACAAGGGCTGATGACCGTGCAGCTCGTGCCAGCTGCTTGTAGAACACCTCATCTGTCTCTTCATCCTGATTTGGCGGTCTATAACAGACGCCCACCAGGATGTCAAAGAAAAGATGTTGAAAGACTGGCCCCCCCAAAAAAAATGTATAAAAGCATTTAAAATCTGAAGAAATTAACTTGCAGTGAGACTTAAAGAACCCAAATCTATTTAGTTTCCCAGAAGAAAATTAAGTGTTGACTTGATTCCAGTATCTAATTCACACAGAGAAAAAGCCCATGTACTAAATGGCTCTCTGACTTAGTAGAAAGAGGCACAGGAAGAACTAATGGCCGGAACCTGAAACCAGAGAAAGCCAAACCAGAAATGAGCCACTCCTCTTAACAGTTTGACAAATTACAAAAGGAAGGAAGCAATGGATTCTCCATCTCTTGAATCCTTCCAGCCAAGGCTGAACGACTTCACGGAAGGCACATTTTAACCAAACGCAGGTGTAAATCTCAACATAACAACATCTGGTCAAAAGTTAATGACTTACATGTAAAAGCAGAGCATAAGTGATCTAGATGTCCTTCCTGGTCTAAACTATAACATTTGTGGGGAAAAAAAAACAAGTTCAAAAGTTTTCAACTGAAAGTAAACCTTTAAAAAATATTCTTACAAATCCAAATTCAAATTTGGATTCTAACAGAGAATGCAAGCTGAAATGTAAATGATCTTTTGGATGGTATGTCAACACAAATAAAAACCTTGATTACATCTCTCAGGGAATATATCCTTACAGGTGCTGAGCTCTAGCAGGAATACAACCTTTACACAATTACACTGATGTACCAGTTCCCTATAGATGCTGTAGCTTCACAGGATGAAATACAGTAAAAGTACTCTGTAAAATATAAAAGTACTTTGTAAAATATAGTAAGAGTAATGTGGATGCACCTTGGCATACAAACACTAATGTTCCAGCCCAATCCCACCAAAGTGCTTCATGAAAACTTACTGAGACCTATGTAAAGAGTTTCACTATGGCTGGAATGGATCCTGGAGGTATTTGAGAGGAGATGAAATGAGAGAGCACTATGGCCTTCTCTTCTACCCCCTGGAAGGCACACTTTAACCATGCTTTAACACACCAGTTAAGCAGGAGGGAGCAAGGTGTACTGTCTGATGCAACACTGCCTATATGTATACAGAGGCTGGGAACATGCTTGGAGTCAAAAGGTGGTGGTGAGGCACCATACAAAGAAAGCTTTTACTGCCATCACAAACAGCAAGAGGAGGTGGAAATATTCCTGTTTCTCCTAGGGTATATTCTGATGGGTCCTGGGGGAAAAAGTCAATGTGAATCCCACCCTCACATATTCGTAGACTTATAGGATCACACCATCTTTTAGGCTGGAAAAGACCTTTAAGACCATCAAGTCCAACCGATATCCCAGCACTACCAACGTCACCAGTACCCCATGTCCCTGAGTCCCACATCTACATGGCTTCTAAACCCCTCTGTGGATGGTGACTCCACCACTGCCCTGGGCAGCTGGTTCCAGCGCTGCACAGCCCTTTTGGGGAAGAGATTTTTCCCCCTATCCAACCTAAACCTGCCCAGGCACAACTTGATGCCGTTTGCTCTTGTCCTATCGCTTGTCACTTGGGAGAAGAGACCGACCCCCACCTGACCACAGCCTCCTTCCCAGGAGCTGCAGAGAGACATCAGGTCTCCCCTCAGCCTCCTCCAGGATTAATCCCCCCAGTTCCTTCAGTACTTCCCCATTAGACTTGTGCTCCAGACCCTTCCCCACTCCGTTGCTGTTCCTGTTCTAGTTTCTTCCCCTTCAACAGGCACAACTAGTACCAACTGAACTAATACTAGATTGGCTTTTTAGCGTTCACTTAATTATGCTTCACATAGTCTCTTTTAAGTGTCAGTCTAAACTGTAGCTTGGAAAACTGAGATCCAGTTGTACCTGCCTGTTGAACACATGAATGGGTTCACTATTTGCTGTACCACCATTGTGGCTGGTAAGTGCTGCAAGAAGCCAAGGCATAAGTATTTTACCCACACAACTGTGCAGAGGAGTGGCTAAGCAGCACCTATTCTGGCATCACCTGCGTGGTCTGAGAAGAAGCCCAAGAAGTTCCCAAACTCAAGAGTTTGCAGTCACACACTAGAGTAAGACTTCAGCTGATGTGTAGACAGACAGGGATACACAAAGCACTAACGAGGCAGCATTAAGTAGCATGGGCAGCCATGGTCGCAGCAGTTTAACCGTTGTCAAACACTTTGTAGGAAGTATCTGCCTGTAATAATTTACATTATTCACTATTACTGCAATCAAAGACTGCCTCAGGGATGCTGAGGCAAGCATACATCACTCTAACTAGTTCACTGCACTCTAAAAAAAAATGTGATGGTAAATAGATAGGTTTGAGTGCCAGAGTAATTTTTGACAGAATAGTTGCTCCAACATCAGTACTGCCTCAAAGAGATGCAACTACTTTGTAGAGCTGTACACAAATTTAAGTGCTTTGTCCTACAAAGTAACGGTACTGATTGTACATTGAATACCTAGAAGGCTGCATAAGAAGTTACAAAAATGCATTGTAAAACCGAAATCCTTATAAAATTGAACTCTCTGACTGCAGCAACATCAGGTAATTCAAGCCAATGCTTTGAAATTCACATTTTTGTATTTACTTTGGAGGCTCCAGTGCTCCGTATCGGAATCCATTATGTCATTCAACAGGTACATGTAGATTTTTGTCCTTTCCCAAGCACTGCAAAGCTAAGCTCCTCAAAACACAACATAGGAGCTCACATCCAGCTAGGTATTATGCATGAAATGAAAAGCTGCCTGCAACTCCTGAGGCTGAGCAGGAGACTAAAAGCGGAGTGCCTTTGAAGAGCGGGGAGTAAGGAAAAAGCTACTTACTTCCTTGCTAAGAAGACATCAGTTAAAGTTGGACTTAGCGCTGCAATGGCCAGAGCTGTGGCTGAGACAAGGCTGATGCTTCAAAAGTTTCTGTAATCATTTCCAGTCCCCGACGGGCAATGTGCAGCAGTGGAAATGTAAGTGTGGGACCAACACTTGAGGCATGTGAGGATGCTGATGCAGGGCTAGGAAGCAAACACTTCCCTGCAGCTTCCTGCATCCCTCCATCTGTGCTGTCAACGCTGCAAAGACCTTAAAACGCGCAGTGAAATGCAGGACCCTACCACCCCAACAAAATGCTGTGGTATTTCATCTTTTCTCCTAAGTGCAGAGCTTTTACTGACAGAACTGAATATGCCGACTGAACATGAGCCAGCAGTGTGCTCAGGTGGCCAGAAAAGCCAATGGCATCCTGGCTTGTGCCAGACCCAGCGTGGCCAGCAGGTCTGGGGAGGGGATTGTGCCCCTGCACTGGGCTCTGGGGAGGCTGCACCTCGAGTGCTGGGCCCAGTTCTGGGCCCCTCACTACCAGAAGGACATGGAGGGCCTGGAGCGTGTCCAGAGAAGGGCAGCCAGGCAGGAAAAGGGGCTGGAGGGCAAATCCTCTGAGGAGCAGCTGAGGGAGCTGGGGGTGTTCAGCCTGGAGAAGAGGAGGCTGAGGGGAGACCTTCTCCCCACCTTCACTGCCCTGCCAGGAGGGTGCAGAGAGGTGGGCGGGGGTCTCTTCAGCCAGGGGTGTCCTGGTTTCAGCTATGATGGAGTTAAACTTTTTTTTAGCAGTGAATGGAATGCCATGTTTGGGTGTTAGCATGAGAATAGTGCTGATAGCACCCTGATGTCTCCGATTTGTTGCCGGGCAATCAAGTACCTTTCTCAGCTCTGCATACTTCCTTACTAAAGAGAAAGGAGGGGACGCAGCCAGGACAGGTGACCCGAATTGGCCAAAGAGCATATTCCATGCCAGTTACGTCATGCTCAGTTTAAGGGGGGACTGGGGGGAAGAGGGGGAGACAACGCCAGGACGTGCAGTTTTCTGGGGCGGTCGGGTTGTCCGGGACGGGCTCTGAGCTGTGCGGCCTGAGTTGTGTGGTTTGGTGAGAAATTGCATTGTGTATCACCAGTTTCATCTATTTTGTGCTTTAAACTCCTGTTATTGTTATATCTAGTTTGCTGTTACTGTTTAGTAAACTATCCTTATCCCAACCTGCGTGGTTCTGGTTTCTAGGTTGTGGTTTCTTTTCCTCCTTTCTTCCTTCCCTTTTTCCCCTTCCCCCAACTTTCCTTCCCCCTTCCTTTTAAAAGTACAAGCGACTGTGTGGGGTGCGGCCCCCAGCTGGGGCAAAACCACGACATGGGGACAGGAGATGGGACAAGGGGCAATGGGCTCAAGCTGCCCCAGGGCAGGGTCAGCTCAGCTGGGAGGGAAAAGTTCTTCCCTGGCAGAGCTGTCAGGGCCTGGCCCAGGCTGCCCAGGGAGGGGCTGAGTCCCCGGCCCTGGGTGTGTTTAACAGGCGGGGAGACGAGGGGCTCAGGGATCTGGTTTAGCCCAGGACAGGGATGGTTGGACTCCACGAGCTTAAAGGGCTTTTCCTACCTTGTGATTCTGTGATTCTGTCTTTAATTGCACACGTGTAGAACCACAAAATGCAAAGAGCTTTACAGGAAACTCTGATTACTGTAATCTTAATCTCCACGGATGACGAGTGAATGTGGAAATAACGTTTTTGGCAAAGTGGCACTATCTGCCCTATCATAAACAGCATGCTGTTTTGTACTTCCTCCTTCCATTGCTGGAGCTACTGGACACCAGCCCCTGGTCACAACAAACACGGAACGAGCATCATCAAATTGATTAAAGAAAGAAAAACAGTAAACTGGGCTAAGAGCCACTGAGGATGCTTAATGCAGTGCTCGGTGCTTAATGCAGTTTTGTGATTGTTTCTGCCTTCCTTGTTGCAAGCAAGATCCTAAAATGCCTGACAATGGGAGCGTAGCGTGGCACAAATAAAGCTGAGGAGGGGGGGGAAAAAAGAAAGAAGAAAGCAGGAAGGAATAAGTTGGTCCTTCCCTATGGCTGTCGCAAGCCTCATTCAAGCAATTACCTCTGCGCACAGACCCCGCGGTGCTGCGGAGCCTGTTTAACCTCGGTGGAAATCCTCCTGTTTGAACCCCAGGATCTGCTCAGCATGGGGTGCATCTGCAGCGAGGCGAGGCTTTTCTGCAGAGATACACAACTGAACTCTTAGAACAGCAGGCAGAAGTCACCTGTTAAGCGGAGCCAACAAAAAACTACCACCTCTGTAATCTAATGGGTAATTCGTGTCCCCCTGGTATCAACGTGAGCTTCGCTGGAAGGGCTTTATCCAAGCAAGCCTGCGCAGGGGCCGGGCTGCATGCCTGTTCTTCCAGGGGAATGCTCGCTGCACAAGCGATGCGCTCACTTTCTTGGATCAGTGCTTTTAAGCAGATCTAACAGTCCAGAATAACTTTACTTAAATTTACTGTAGCCCCATGGAAGGATTATTGATGCTATTCTATTACTTAGCACAAAGCAGCGGTCTCGAGGGGACTGTTTAGTACCATATTCTTGTCTTGATATTAAATCAAGCTATGCCAAGGACTCAAAAGCAGCAGGTAACAAGCTTTCCCCCTGTTTTTCAGCGAGCTCTGCAGACTCTCGTCTTTCATTTGTTTTGAACCACAAGCCTCTTATGTGCATATGGAAAAAAACCTCTGAGAAAACCCAACCAACCCAAGCCTTAAAGTACACAGGGAGACTTTAACATACACACAGAAATGCTTCTGGCTGTGTTCTTACTGAGAGGCTCAACAGATGACAATCCTGCTCCTTGTTGGGATAAACTCCACCAGTCCCCCACCGTCCCCTCTCCAAGTTAAAAGGATTCGGAAAGGTAAAGCAGGAGGAGAACTGATTTCTGAACATCCACACAATGCCAAGGGCCTCCTTTTGGTGCTGAAACATCCAAAGCTGACCATCTAACCCAGGGTTGGACAACTGCCACTACCTCCACACCATCCTCCCTCATGTATGGACTTAAATCACACACAACTGTCCAGCACCCCACACGGTTATGACACGACACTGGGAATGGGGCAAATACACCAATAAACCCCCCACAACCTTATGTGACTATTAGTTACCATGACCGTGGTTTCTTTATTGACTTGCAATGATGCTTATGGAAGGCTGGACATAGCCCTGGGCAACCAGCTCCAGGCAGTCCTGATCACAGAATCACAGAGTCACAGAATTGTAGAGGTTGGAAGGGAAATCAGGAGCTCATCAGGTCCAGCCCTCTGCCAAAGCAGGGTCCCTAGGACACGTCACACAGGGCGGCATCCAGACGGGGCTGGAATCTCTCCAGAGAAGGAGACTCCACACCCCCTGGGCAGCCTGTCCCAGGGCTCCCTCACCCTCACCAGGAAGAAGTTCTGCCCCACATTGGGGGAGAACTCCCTGTGCTCCAACTTGAGGCCATCGCCCCTTGTCCTATCCCCACAGACATTGAGAAGAAGGCTGCCCATGTCCCCTGTGTCCCACCCTTCAGCTATTGATCCCCATTGATCAGATCCCCTCTCAGGTTTCTTCTCTCCAGGCTGAACAGCCCCAGCTCACTCAGCCTTCCCTCACAGGCTAGATGCTCCAGTCCTCAAGCAGGGCATTGGAACAGATGACCTCAGAAGTCCCTTCCCACCTCAACCATTCTGTAAAGCAAATTTTTTTCCTTCTATCTATTTATCTATCAAGGCCCCCAAACACCTGCAGTAGCCTGTTAGAAATAATAAATATTCTGAATTCAAAGTAAAAAAAAAAAAAGCAAAAAAAGCAGGAAAAAAGCACCGTGCTTGGCTTGCTGAAATGAAACGAAACTTTGTATGTACCTGGTACCCTGGTAGCATCCTTGCCATTTGGTACCAGGGAATGCTCTATCTGAGGATAGAGTAGGACCTCAGGACACCGTTCAGAGTTTAAAACTGCACCACCAGCACAGGTCATACCTGTCCCCTCCCCAAACAAAGAGTTTGCTTTTCTCCCACCAGCCTGAGATCACTTTATTCAGCTACAGGAATTAATTCTTGCACTTTTTCCCTTGTTACAGAGACATATTTTCAAGTCTAGGCACTCCCATGAATAGAGCTTTTCTTGATTACTGTCAACGTTTCATTCTATTGTGTCATCTTGTTTGTCTTTCGATGTTATAATTTCCTTATTTTACAATGTTTTAACCACACTGGCTGCAACTGTTAAAAGAATAGCTAGTGATTTTGGGGGTCAACTAGAAAGGCTTTAAAAGGATTTGATTAGGCAATTCATTTTACTAATGTTACAATAACTTCTTTTTATTTGATTATGTAAATGACTGTTGGTTCCTATCCACTTTGGCAAAATACAGTGAAGTTTAATCTTCTCTCCTAAACAAAAAGCTTTCAGAAGCAGAAACACACGAGCGAAGGGATGTATCTTACCCAAACACCAAGGTGCTCCCCATGAGGCATTGCCAAATATTAATACTCAGGAGAACAGAGGCCATGTGTACCTGGCAAAATTCACCACAGTCCCTCTCCTGGGCTGATGTTCTGGCCTTTGTCCTGAAATTGAAGTAGTGTAATTCCTGAGCATCAGCAGAGAGGGACACAGATCCATGGATCTGCTTTCTCCCATCCCCACTTTCAGCTGTTCCTCCCAGCACATCTCCAGCAGGATGGCTTCCCAAAGGGCTTGTGAACCCCCTGCTCCAAAACAGAGGAATGCTGTAAGGTCTCAGAGACAACTACAGTTGGCTGTAACACGATGCAACCTGTTATTAAAACATCTACCCCACCGTCTGACCCAAACTGCATGTTGACCTCCAGTCTCCTAACCAGTAAGGCTCCCAACCCTACCCCGACTTACATGGTGATCTTTAATGTACAGACTGCTTTTAAAGTCTTCACCTTTCTCCACCCTACCTTTGATTGTAGCTTAGATAGATAAGAAATGGATCCATCTCCTCTGAGATAGAAATGAGGTCTTCTAGTTTGACTCTGTTGGGAAGGTGGAATAGGACTGATGTGGAAGATGATCTCAGGTCTAACAGAGGTCCTTAGGGGGTGCTGAAATTGAAGAGGGTGGAAGACAGGGTTTTTCACATAAGCCAAAGAGAGGATACTCTCAGAGCTCCTCCAAGCCAGCAAGATGACAGTGCCACAGCTGAGGACCTTACTGATGGCAGCGCTCCAAAGCTGGAAACCAGAGAAGGAGCAGAGGGGAATGACAAGGTGGACAGCCCTGCCTGGTAAAAGATAAATGACCGAGGGAGAGTGGTGGGCTCTCATCTGATGAGGAAGAATGCCTTGCTCTTGTTGGAAAAATAAGGAAAGGGCAACAAGAGGTGTGGTGTTGGGCAGAGAGCTTCAAGAGGAGCTCCATGTCTGATGGAAGACGTTGGGAGGTACGTCTCCCAACACTGCATGAGATGCCTTTTAGGATTACATATACCACACAGGAAAACTGTGTTAAATGGGAAATTTTAGAGGAAAATCCCCTTGGTGTGATGATCACCCACAGCAGGAAGATGTTGAACCGTGACACTAACCTCCAACCAAATCCTTGAGATGGGGAGGAAAGACCATGAAGGTGGGGCCCTGGCAGTTACCCCACCTCTCTCCACAAGGACAGCGAACGGGTTTATTGTGGCTTACTTTCCCTGTACTGTTATTGTTCTCACGCCCACAACGTTTAATGATTAAAGTGTATTCATTCCTTCTTGTAACCGAGCGAGACATGAATGAATTACAGCAAACATTTTAATTACTTAATAATGCTCTAATCAAAAGCTTGAACAACTCTATTTGGAAATACAAGTTGTTTTCCAGCTTGACGGCCATTTATTCCTCTCTCTTGTGATTTGGAAGGGAGGGACTGTGACATGATCTGCAGTAGGCACCGCTCACAAACAAACTGGGGTTGCCTGTAAATCCCAGTACGTTGAGTGGCTGAGTACCAGACCCTTCTTTTTTATTTTGGAAAAGCTGGATAATGTGATGTGATTCCTTAACTTACTTCTCAGTGCAAACACAGATAAAAGATGGGGTTCCAAGCAGAAAAAGTGAGCCTTTCCTTCTGCAAAAAGGTTCATTTTTACAAATCTCCTGTCGCTCTGATCGCTCTTGCTGCTCTGCATTGAAATACCAAGGGCAATGCTGCCAGTGTTTGAGTGTGGGCTATTTCAGTACTGCAATTCTCAGGAAGAGAGTGAAATAAAATCTCTCACATTGAACACTAATGCTTGTACTTCCAGTAGCATTTTATACATTGTATTACAGGTTACCGTAGTGTAGACTTATGCCATCACACACATATATAGATATAATATTATAATATATATAATTATATTAAAAATATGTATTTTTATATATATTCTGGGAATTATTCACTTGTTCCTCTGTAAATGTCAAGCAGTCATCCACGTAAAACATGAATACAAGACATACAAACAAAAACATAACGAGCAAATTGAAATAAAATTCATCAGTAATCATACAAAGCTATACTATTCTAAACTGTCCTTATAAAGAACCAAGCTGGGGATAGTTAGCTTCCATTGTCCAAAATCTCTGACAAGAACTTCTAAACCACTGGAAATCTCAGGCCAGAGGCATTGTACACACGCATGGAATGCCAAAAACCAACTTTTGGTGGCTGAAATCCTACCCCATCCAAACTAATTATTCTGCCAAAGACTTTGGTGTAGTTCGGAATCCATTGAGAGGAGAATAAACATTATGCCCACTTTGACCCATCCTCAATGTACATATAACATAAAGACTTACACACACACTGCCAAAGCATCATTCTGCTTTCTAAATAACATGTAGGATTTCTTTCATAGAATACACAATTCACATAGGAT
The DNA here is from genome assembly GCA_020800305.1 of Porphyrio hochstetteri. Taxonomy (NCBI): domain Eukaryota; kingdom Metazoa; phylum Chordata; class Aves; order Gruiformes; family Rallidae; genus Porphyrio; species Porphyrio hochstetteri. Next base: position 2,262,996 of record CM036938.1, on the reverse strand, counting down.
GAATATAGGGAAGAGAAAGGAAGCTCAGGTAGACTATTTTCAGTGCTGGCAAGCGTACTGTAAATAGTGACCAGTCCTAAAGGGGCAAAAAGTTGGTAAAAGGATGCAGAATCTATGAAAATCTTAGCAACACTTCATTTCCCTAATGCACTGAAAAAGCAATGTCAATGCTACCATGCAGTGTCCACACAGAGGTGACGATCTGCACAGTTAGGTCCCAGCCCACGGCAGAACGGTGATTACAGGTCTCCCCTGGTTGTAGTGAGCTCTCAAGGAAAGCACCACTAAACCTTCCGAGCCTTAAAAATACTCCACAGCAAACTAAGTTTCATTGGTGAGGTTAGGTCTCATTAACAGCCTCACAAATCCAGACAGATATGAATCTCTAACTTGTCAAACGAACAACTGCGTCTCACAGAGCAAGGTCAAACACTGTTCCAGCTCTTAAATTAATATTGTATAGGCTGCGTCTTCCTTTGAACCTGATTTTATATTCTGCTGAGATACGCTACCTATGGCTTTTAGGAAATCTGATAATCAAACATGAAAGTTCAGTAACATCTTTATGTATTTTACATTACTTTCCTACAGAGATTTGAGATTTCCCTGTTACACTGACAACTACGTCTACTTTCTAGAATTATTACACATTAAAAAAAGTCTCTGTACATTATTTCCCATGCACCTTACCATTTACCATTCACAATCCATTAACAAAAGGGTGTAGCCAAGTATTTCCAAAACAACAGAAATCTTCTATCAAAATCCTTGGACATTGTAAATAATTTTCTACATAAATTTACATTGTTGGGGATTCAGGGAAGTGTCTTATTTCATTTAATGGTGCCTTTCATTGAGGTATTTCTTCAAAACCTTTTTCCTTGCTTAAAGTTAGTTATTCAATCAGGGATCTATGATAAAATCCCTGTTTTTCATCACTGCTATTATTGTTCGTAAGCTCCTACCTACAACACCAATTGCTTACAGACAGCAAGATGACTAGAAAAATAAAAGCTAGAAGTAGACAAGAGAACTTCAATCCCCCACAAAGCCAAAAAAAAAGGATAAAAAATTAAAATTAATCCAGAGTGGGCCGTATAAACCAGCAGCAGCCATGTACCTTCAACCACATCTTGCCATAGGAGGGTTAAAGTGTGTTCAGAACCAAGTGCACTGGTAAATAACCAAGCTGCTCCTGGGCACAGACAGGCACACACTGCAAAGCAACTGACATACCTGCAGAGACGCGGGGGCAGTCGGGCAGCATGGACTCCACCGAAGTGTCCAGGGGCTCAGAGCTGGACACCCAGTTGCAGCAGTTCTGTAAGAGCAGGCAGGCAATTTTAGGGTAAGCCAAAACAAAAACCAACCAAACAAAAAAAAATCCCCCAAATCAAAACCTCAGAGTAAAAATCCCCAAAACAACCCCAAACAGCACATTTCACAAGTAAGGACAACAATCACACCAAAATACTGAAATCAGTTTCCATATCAGTCCCAACAGGGTCTGGGAGGTACACTACACTACCTTCTTCATGCTAACTGCTGGTGAAATACTGTAGTTTTATAGTAGTAAAAAGAGAAATTCAGGAGCTTTGTAATGAGCTTCAAGAGTGGGTCTTTAAGTCCTACTTTGAGCTTGGACCAACCAAGCCTGAATTACCCACTGCATGTTTTAAGCTTTTCCTTCCCATAGTTGTGACAGAGGTGTTGACACCAACACTGAGCCTGCTTAAGACTCTGGACAACATTAAGAAATCAGAATTTTTCTGGGTGTTTTGAGGGAGCAGGCTGTGGAATGGAGGGTTGTGACACCGCAAAACAACAGGTCCCAACTGGATGGAAGTCATGGGACAGCAGAGTAATATTCACACAACTGGAAATATAGCTGGGATGAGTTGTGTGGGAGCATTTAAAAATGCAAATACTGGTCTTCAGGAAGCGTTTACATTTACCTTCCACTCCTGGACCTCTGAGCAGGATGAATTTACCATGAATTTTTAAATGTTTTGCTCCAAATGCTAGCTATTCAGACAAGCCTATGAACTAAAGTAGGAAGTAACATGCTTTTATCGAAATACACTGAAACGACACCAAAACTACTGGATTGGAGATGTAATTATAAAGCAGCTACAATTTTAATAGGGTTGCAGCTGAACTACAAGGATCTACGTGGCTTCCCTTATTACCAATCCGAGTTTTCTGAAAACCTGATCAACTTCATTAAGGGGAGAATTAAAAATAAAACCAAAACCCCAAACACGACAATAAATGAGCGACTTTTTGGAAAGACCCAATAAATTTTCAGACAGATTTCTGAAGAAAAAAAAAATAAAAAAAATCATCCCATCAATCATGATTGTAAAAATGGATGATTGCTATCCTGGTAAACAAGCATGTATTGTGTATTTGTAGATGCTTGCTGCCCTAGTTGTGCACCATGGAGTCCGTCCTCACTGTGGAAAGATCCTTGACTGGTAGATCAAGTGTCTTATTGTATTTCCTTAATTCATTCTGTCTGGAAGAAGATGTCAGCTGTGTTGCAGTGAGGAGAGAATTTCAAAGGCTTCAGTCCCCACCAATAAAGGGCGAGGAATGGCTTTTGAATAGATTTGTCAAGGCAACCCTACTGTTCTGGGACCAGGGAGAGCAGGAACAACATAAAGGAAGGGTTGCTGTATGAGATTAGAAAGTGAAGTTCACAAAGCATGGCAGATTTTTGTAAGAAACAGTAGATCAATGAAACTATTGAACTCCGTGGAAAAAAAAAAAAAAGAAAAAAGAAAAAAAAAAGAAGAAAACAAACACACTACCCAGTAATGTAACTTTTTTAGTAAAAAATGGTTAAAATGGAAGTATTTCACAAAGGCTTTAAGGTTTAAAGTAGTAAAGCATTACACATTTTACAATTTGCATGTGTAATTTTAATTAACAGCTGAATGTGAAATTGCAAATGTAAGATGGTAGAAATTATAAAAGAAGTAGATTTTTTTATGAAGTATTACATTCATTTGAAATAAGTAAAATTAATGTTAACTACTGATAGAACACTACATCAGAGAGCTGGAGATAATACAGAAGATTAGCACACAATTAACCAGCTTTTATATACAATGTGACACTTGCCTGTAAGAAATAAGTATTCTCGAAAGCAGTGTCAAGATATGTAAATGGATGATTTGTTTTATCATTCATCACAGCTCCTAATAAATTCAAAAATCATGACTTCTATAGGTACTAAAAATAGGCCACCAATGATACAGGAGAGATAGCTCCAATGAAGAATTACTTTTTTAACAATTCATTCTTTCAATGACAGCAATTAGCCCTACAGACAGGCAGCGATTAGGTGTATATTTTAATTATTATTCATTTTACCAGTAGCCTTAAACCTGATTAAAGTAAGAGATATCCAGGTGATATGCTAGTCTTAATACCACTCAGCCACACTTCACATATGTAAAATTCTTCTTTCTTATAGGAGATTTTCAATGCTAATGTAAGTTATGACACTCCATCCACTTTTTAGGCCATTAATCATTTAACTTATTCTTTAAGATCTACTTTCTGCAAATGAAATTAAATGTAATGCACTTGTCTTGTTCAGACTAAATGCTTAAAGAAAAATGGAGTTGTCAGATTCAAATTGCAGGATTTAAAATTTCAGTTTTACTACATAGAACATATATTTTAAAGGTTTTGATTTCCCATAAAGAAAATGGGGAATTTTTTTTTATTTTTTATTTTATATTGTTTTTTTTGACAGAGGCTGTAGGGGTTACCATTCTTTATATTTTTAACATTTAAGTCAGAGCTGTCAGACTGCATCCCAGGTGATTCTCTATTCCCATCAGTCACGGCCTATAAAACTGTAAGGGTAAGTCGGGAATAGACAGCCTACACATGAAGTTTTGCTAAATCCATGGGAAAAAGTCAAATCTTACAAAAAAGTTCAGGGTAGGCCTAGCTCAGACATGCCACGTGCTCTTATTATTTTAGTGTTCTGCAACAGGAACATAGAAAACACAGAGACCAGCCTGATCGGGCAAGGAAGAGGCTCATAAATGGAAGCTTAGTGGGTCTCACTTAAAAAAGCATGATTTCCACAATCTCAGCAACCCCATATTAGGTGGTAAATGAATGGTGAAGGCATGGTGGCATCCTTCACCCAAGGGTGCTCACTGGCCATCACCAGATCATCGTGGATCTGCTTGCTGTTGGTAGGTGGACAGCAGCAAATACCCCCAACTTCTCATCAGGAAGCCTTGGGGCACCTCATTAGTAATTACACCTCGTGAAACTGCTGAGAGAAAGGATTTGATTTTCTTTGCCAGTTGTGCAAACCATCAAAGAGGGTCAAGAAGATCTTAAATGGGCTTTTCCCACCATCGCCAAATCCAGCCAGCAGCAGCGGGTGCGCCCAGGACCCTGCTCCAGATACCAGGCAGCGCATGGGCTGCCTCGGTGCACCTCTCTGCAATGCTGTGCAGCAGGAGCAAACACCAGACCTGACTCTCATTATTTTGGCTGCTAACCTTGAAGTTCACAACTGGCTTTAATCTCAGTTATTTTAGGGGCCGGCGCAGGCACGCGCGGTTTCCACAGGGTCCTGCAACGTGCCGCCCTTCATTCCCTGAAGAAATGGAAGTGGTCAGCAGACAAGGACATGTTTATAGAGCCACACAGACAGATTTATGTACCACATCTCTTTAAAAAGCCCGGCCTCACCTCTCGCATCCACTCTCGAATAGTTTTCCCAACTTCTTGATGCCACACATTGTGAACAGAGTCTGTCAACGCCACAGCAGTTACCTTATTCTTTACTTCTGCTTCTCGTTGAATCATCTGTTAAAAAATATTGGCTTTAAGTTCTTTCTTTCCGTTGAATAGAGTCTGCTTAGTCACAGATAATGATCTTAAATTAAAAAAAGACAGCAATACAGGTTCAAGACTTGACTTCACTTGTTTTAAAGTTTATACAAATCCTGGCAGCTCCAGAAACACAGAAAGACCTAATATTTTTGATAAAAGAAATAATACTAACTTTTAACTGACTGAACTATTCAGTCCTATTATTTTCCATGTGGTTTGACAATTCTAGGATTAAAGGTATCATAGTGAAAAAATGGAAGATTCCCTGAGGACACCTTTTACAAGCTTCTCCAAGTTCCTATTTCTGTGCTTCAGGGAAGCTGGTACCCGTGGTTCACTGTAAGCTACTCATGACTATCATCTACTAATTTTCAGTAGATTGCTGTAGTTTTTCTGATGTACAATCTTACTTTGACTTGTACAGGGTTTTTTTTTTTTTCCTTCCTTTCTTTTTTTTTTCCCTTTCCCCCCCCTCTTTTCTATCCAATTTACCTACCTTGCACTCCCACCACAGCCCCAAAATTCTTTGTGGTGTCTCTTATACATATGCTTACCCAGCTAAGGCTGGAGCACCTCAACATATTTAGGATATTAAAGAGCCTCCGTTGCTGCAAATGACAGTATGACTAAATAATATCAGCTCTAAAACCAATTAAATGATTGCTGCAAATAACGCAAGCGAGCTGACAAAGATGCCGCGGAATTCGGCGCTGCTCTGCAAGATAAAAGGGACTGGGAAAGAATAGTTTGATATCAAAGAGAGACAAAAAGGTTTTAATCTCCTGACACGAGTGACCCTAATTTGTAACACTGGATCAAAGAAAGTATAATGAATTATACTCATAAAACCAGCATTTCGCAACTACTGTCTTCATCGCCATGTACTAAAGTTAGTGGGCTTTTTTTCTTCCCTCCCCCAGCTGCCTTTTGTATAAATGGCAACACATATGGAATTCTTTGTTCATGCTCTAGAAGCTGCACCTCTGAAAACAGCGCTCTCAAAGAGACCTCTGCCACGGGGAGGTGAATTGTATTTCTCATCAGAAACTATGCAACGAACACCCCAAACTTTCGGTGCAAGAGCAAAGCATTTCCCCATCCCTTATGCAAACCACCTCTCAGCTTTTTTCCAAGCATCAGGCAGGCAAACTCTTCGTACCAAACCAATGCTCCTGCTTCCAGTTCTACACACCCATGGTATGATACCCTGGATTATCACATCTTACCCCCTTTTAAAATCCTTGTTTACATTATGCATTTTAAAAAATAATAATCTAAGGGACAAAAATCACGTGTCCAGGTGCTGTTCCCCAGTACTCTGTTAAGACAGTAATACATGACTCATGAATTTAGCTGATCATAGGACATCTTGGGCAAGTGTGTATGAAGAAACTCTCCAAGTAATCTTTCTTCGTGTGGAACCTTTCCATACCTACCACTCTTTTCCATCAATTACCCTCCCATGGGGCACAGTTAATATCTACATTTCTTGGAAGATGGGACATAAGAGGTATGTGCATGTGGGATGAAATCAGACAAAAATCCTATCCTACCCTATCCTATCCTATCCTATCCTATCCTTTCCCATCCCATCCCATCCTATCCCACCCCACCCCATCCCATCCCATCCCATCCCATCCCATCCCATTCAGTTCTTACAATTACACAAGACTCCAAATGTGGTTCAGACCTAGAAACATCTGAAAACATTGGTTTTTTAGACCCCATCTTTAGAATCCCAGAATGCTTTGGCTTGGGAGGGACCTCAAAGCCCACTCTAGTCCCAACCCCCTGCCATGGGCAGGGACACCCTGACTAGACCAGGGTGCCCAAAGCCCCATCCAACCCGGCCTTGAACACCTCCAGGGATCCAGGGGCTCCCACAGCCTCTCTGGGCACCCTGTGCCAGGGCCTCACCCCCTCAGAGTAAAGAATTCCTTCCTAACATCTAACCTACCCCTGCCCTCTGTCAGCTTGCAGCCATCGCCCCGTGTCCTGTCCCTGCCCTCCCTGGTGACCAGCCCCTCTGCCACGTTCCTGTAGGACCCTTTAAGTGCTGGTAGGCTGCAACCTACTTTACTGTCCCCTTTATCAGGCAGAGCCACGTGCATGAGATGGTCATGGAAGAGATGACCCTTTGACTGGAGGGGAAAGCCAGGCTGCTTTCAGGAGAGTGTGGCTAGTCCCTTCTCCTACCACCCATCACAATGATCCAACTGCTTTACCTTCATGCAACAGGCAAAGTAGCATCAACCTCCTTCTCTACAGAGGACAGCATCTGTAGGAAGACCTTCTGCTGAAGGCTACAGGCCCCACTAGGAGTTGCCATGAGCCTGTGCTACCAGGCCTCTCCGAAACCCAGCCATCACAGGCAGCGTGGTTAGGGGGGCAGACCCTCAGGTCCATGTTACTTTGCCTTCAAAGTGGCTTGGAAATCTACCAGGGAAAATGTTATCTGAGAAAGACTGTCTAAAACCAAGATTTATAAGCCACACACACCCCCAACTAGCGCTGATCCCTGCTGTCTACTGAGTAAGTTTTAGAATGGTGCCCTGTGTACTCGTATTCCTGTACCAGCGCTGTGCATTCCAGCACTCATTTGGCTGCACCGTCTTGTGCAAAATGCTGTGATTTAAACGGGCAGAGGAACAAAAACCATCATTGTCCTTGAAGTGCACGTACCTACCAATTACTCGGAGTTATTACATGCTGGGGGAAGCTTAAAATTGTCCCCAGCTCGTTGTGCTCCAGCATGACTTCCTCCATGAAGGGCTGGTCTTCAGAAAGCACTGCTAATGACCAGGAAGGGGAAAAAAAAAAATAGGCTCTGCTTTGGAAAAGCAGTCTTTTCTCAAGCTATTGTGTCCCACATTTCTGATTCGAAAACTAGCCACCCAGTTCATCTCAGAACATCACCTTTTTCTTCAAATCAGAAGGAAACACAAGACGTGAGTCTCCCTTCCCCAGACCTTGCTCAGGTTCGCTGTTCTCAGTTTCTCTATGTAGAAGGAAGAGCTGGCAGCCATCGGTCATCACCTCTCCCTGCCCTCTCTTGCACACAGACTTTGCTTTTCAGATGGTATGTGACACGAGGAATACGATGTAATACCAGACATGCTGCTGCTGCTGCTCGCTGCCCAGCTTTGCAGGTGTCTGCAGAGCGGTATTGTCTTCATAGAATCATAGAATCATAGAACAGTCAGGGTTGGAAGGGACCCCAAGGGTCACAGAGCTCCAACCCCCTGCCCCGGGCAGGGACACCAACCTCCAGGCCTGGAGCTACACAAGGCTGCCCAGGGCTCCATCCAACCTGGCCTTGAACACCCCCAGACACGGGGCACCCACCCCCTCTCTGGGCAGCCCCTTCCAGCCCCTCACCACTCTCTCTGCAAAGAACTTCCCCCAATCTCTCCTCTCCCCCTTCCCTCTCTCAGCTTCACTCCATCCCCCTTGTCCTGCCATTGTCTGCCCTTTGAACAAGCTGATTCCCCCTCCTGTTTCTCTGCTCCCTTCAGGGACAGGAAGGCTGCAGTGAGGTTTGCAAAGATCAGCAAAGAGATGGAGGCTGACAATGTGAGGTTTTCTGGTAACTCTGCCACACCGATGGGGTCAGGACAAGGGCTCATGGATGTGGCAGCAAACTGGGATGGAAGGAATTAACTGGGCTTCAGCTACAGGTTTCTCTACATCCAGGCCAGAGGAAATAAGTTTTGGCAGGCATCCTGGCCCTTATGAGCCAACTTGAAGATAAAAATGGACCAAACCAATACCTGAACTGTGGAAAGGATCAAGGGTATGACCTTCACTGAAACAAGAACTCTAATGGGCCCATCTTTAAGTGATGCAGAAATACTACAATGCAGCATGTCAAACCCAGGACACTAAGCTTGTACTGTAACTACTCGAGGTACCTGCACCAGTGGGACACTAACTGATCATAATAACCAAGGAGAAAAGATCCAAGTGATGCTCAAGCTGCTGGACCCCTTATCAGGGATGATAATTCACCCTGCAAGAAGGTACAAGAAGCCCACGTGCACTTGGCCACAGAAGCTTCAATACTCAGTAGATGCTTCAGATTCGATGGATTGATAGCTCAGAGCTAAAATGTATTTATCTTTTCTAAAAATAGCTCTGAATCCACATAAACTTTAAAAATTAAGTGAGCAGAATAAAATTGTTAGAGTAAAACATATTAACATTCCACACAAACATAGCTCCCTGCTGCCATTCAAATCTGATACAGCTACAGAGTGGCACCAACTCTGTAGTTGTATGGATGCTATGGGATGCCTGATTTACACTTCCCAGGACTAGTGTTATTCCATGCAGCCAGTACAGTCTTAACTTTCAAATGCACCTGCTAAAACTGAAGGCTCCAGGGAGTCCTTAATACAGCCTTCCAGTATGGGAAAGTGGCCTACAGCAAAGCTGGAGAGGGACTGTTCATCAGGGAGTGCAGTGACAGGACAAGGGGAAATGGGTTTAAACTGGAAGAGGGATTTAGATGAGATATTGGGAAGGTGGGGAAGCCCAGCCCAGAGAAGCTAGGGCTGCCCCTGCCTGTGGCAGGGGGGCACTGGGAGGTCTGAGGGCCCAGCCCACCATCAGTCTGGGGTTCTGTGATCCCATGAGGACATTTGATAGACCACAGAGTATTTACAATACTACAAATTACACTTTGTTTTCAGGATAATGGTGTTTTTTACTGAAGCAACACTTGCAAACAAAGAGGAGGGTTTTGGCTAACGTTTATTTTACGCCTTACACTCTCTGTACATCAGTAAATTCCACAGGCAGGAACTTTTCACAGCCTAGGCATCACTTAATTTCCTGTTCAGTGCTAAATCCTAAATTCTCCCTAGCTTATCAGACGTTTTTGGAAACCATCTCCCTGTGCACTCCTTTGTTGGATGGTTACAGCTCCATCACTCTGTCCTTACACTCCTCCTTCTTCCCATTCTTTCTTCTTCTGATAACTCATTTATAGTCAGACCACTCTGGGTCCTCTAGACTTTCCCAGCCATCTTTTCTAACCAAGCATTTCCATTTTGCCTTTGTCCTTGTGTCCCTCCTTTGTACTCACCGTGGAGTTTGGTTTTGTAGTTTATTAACAGTATACCATCACTGCTTTATATTTGTTTCCCTTTGAATGGCAAGTTCTAGACCAGCTAGAAAGCATTCAGGCACATCTTTTTGAAAGCCCTCTCCATGCCAGTGGTTGAAAACTCCCTCCTTCACTGGGCAAGGGAAAACCTCTATTCACAGAGGTATTCAATTCTATCACTTACAAAACCCTGAGATCCCCTAAAAATGCACTTCCTAAATTTATATGCACTAATTACCCAGTTATTGGTCAATTTAATAATTGGTAAAAAAACATCTGTGAGGTTGGATGGCAATCCTCTGTAAGCTAATGTAACAGCTACCATAGCTTTATAATGAGAAAAGGTTGATACCTTTATTATCTCTAGTGTACTCATATAGAATGGAGCCTCCTATACATGACATACACAGTATCTTCAGTGTGTATAAATATATATATATATATATTTAGAATAGATGATATAATACATCCTAGTTATATGGTTAGTAGCATTGAGCTCTTGTCAAATGAAGGTATCAATATGCTAAAAGGGGACTCAAAAGGTCTGATCCTGTCAACACAAAAATACACCCCCCCCCCCCCCCAGATTATAGGCAAATGGCCTGAGGGAGTAACTCTTTGAGGCATCAATTCCATACCTTTTTAAAAATGGCTAAAAATTCAAACTTCTGAGGAAGTTAAAAAGAAGCCTCTCAGTTTTCACAGCCTCAAACAACCCAACCAACCTCCATCACGCCGTACTCTTCTGGGGGATATGTACTCTTCTGAGCTGCTTGTAATTAGGAATGAGAAAAAAAGGTTTGAGAAAAATTAAAAGTAAAATTAAGAGTCCCAAACATCACTTTCTGTTGGACTTCAGAAAAGACTTCCATCTACCTCCTCTTTTTGCACTGCAATGTCAGTTGTGGCATGGTGTCTACATGGTATGCACTGGGCTTATCATGCCTACAAAAAGCATTTGGCTTGGAACAATATAGTATTGACTCAAGCCCTTCATTGTCTCCAGTTGCCTCATACTGGTTTAAGTTTCTAAGAGGTTTTGGCATGTGAAATCTGAATTCCTTTCAGAGGAAACGGAATTGGAACCCCCTGTCCAAATGTTCTCAATGATTTCCAGAACTGGAAGTCAGAGTAGAAACTTTGGGGGATCAAGACTGCAGCAGCCAGACTCTGAAATATTTGTAAAAGGAGGGAAGGTGGGAAGAGAGGATAAATCTTGTGCCAGGAATGGTGTGCAAGAGGGAAGCTTTAATTGATGCTTTTGGAAGGGTGTCTAGATTCTTTCTTGGTAAATTCATGTGCTCCTCTTGGAGCTTGGTAGATGTCTACAGTCATTCCAGATCCTCTTTGACCACATCTACAGTCATTCTAGATCCTCTTTGACCCTCCTTTCACAGACACCCAGTAACTGGTCTGTCTGTGTGGTAGCTCTTGAGCCTCTCCTCAGCTGATAGAGCTTCTTCTTCACCAGGTAGCATAAAACTCTGTATGTCTGTAGTGTGAGTTTCCCACCCTGGGATTCCCAAGACCTTTGACTGCTTCCTGGACAGAATGCTTGCATTTCCAAAATACTGTCTGTATTTTCCATGTCTTGAAACAGAATTAGGTCCTTAGATCTTCATAAATTATTACTTATCAGCTACACTTGAACTGCACATACACAGCAAAAGTAAGAAATAATCCAAAGTCAAAACTAGTTCCCATTTTCAATTAGCAAGAAGAATAAATTTTCCCAAGTGAATTCTGAGACATGTGATAAACCCCTCTGACATACCCCAAGCATCTGATACGCTCTGGTTTTTAAACAGCAAAGAAAACACCTGGAGAAGTACAATCACAGAACAAGGATGGCCAAGCACTTACTGGTATTTTGCTCCAAAGTCTATTGGATGTTACATCTACAACTGCAGTGGCTTTCTACAGGAATAAATCACACTGCAACAGTAATAATAACTCATGAACACGCTAAGAACAGATTGCTTCAGAGTATCTGGAGTCGAGGGCTTGTCACAGTTCACACTGTAAACCAGTTTCTGCTGCAGAATTTCTAATTAAAATTTCCACACACACTTTAGATTGTGGGTTTGAGTTCTTAAGATCAGTCACAATTAGAAAAATACTTAATTCTAAACCAACTCAAGATGAAAAGGGTAGGGGTCATCTCCCTTAAGCCCAGCTCAGTAAAAAACCCCACCAAACCCAAAAACCCCATATACAAAAATCTGCTGGTCATGTTTTGTGAACAGCACAAAGGAAACTCAAGGCTCTCCAGTAAAAAAGCCTCAGGCTTCAGCTTTATTAAAACTTTAAGGTTACTAATGCAAGTCCCCCACTTCTCTTGTCCTTGGTGTCTCATGACAGAGTGCTCAGGAGAAAAGCCTTTGAGGACCTGTAATAACACAGACGGCACCAAGTTCCCAAACACAGGCACCTGTGACAGCAGGGACACAGGAAGGGATGCTGGCTCACCTTGCTAACAAACCTCCCACCAATTTCTCCAGTAAGAATGGCACCTAACAGCTCAACAGAAAGGCTACCATGTAACATAAACTGACGGCAATGTGTGGGTGAAATTCCTTCAATGGGCCCACTCTCTGTCACCCACAACAGCTCAAGACAAAGCAAGGTGATGGAAGGGGGTGTCCTCCATGGTCTGGAGCACAACATAGAATCATAGAATCACCTAGGTTGGAAGAGACCCTTTAGATCATCAAGTCCAACCATAACCTAACCCTGCCCAGCCCACAACTAGATCATGTCCTTAAGCACTTCATCCACACACATTTTAAATCCCTCCAGGGATGGTGATTCCACCATCTCCCTGGGCAGTCTATTCCAATGCTTGACAACCCTTTCAGTAGAGAAATTCTTCCTGATATCTGACCTAAATCTCCTATGGTGCAGTTTCAAGCCATTCCCTCTTGTTTCGGTGCTTGTCACTAGAGAGACCAACCCCGACATCTCTGCAACTGCCTTGCAGGGAGTTGTAGAGAGTGATGATATTTCCCCTCAACCTCCTTTTCTCAAGACTAAAAAGCCCCAGCTCCCTCAGCTGCTCCTCATAGGACTTGTGCTCCAAATCCTTCACCAGCTTTGTTGCCCTTCTCTGGACACGCTCCAGCATCTCAACATCCTTCCTGTAGTGAGGGGCCCAAAACTGGACACAGAACTCGAGGTGCGGCCTAGGCAGAGCTGGGTACAATGAACTATCACTTCCCTACTCCAGCTGGTTGGCATTCTGTGCATAGCTTCCTTGCAGACCAAAAATGCACATTGGACAAGAGGTTTTGGTGGAGCTCTTCCCAATAAAAGCTCAGAAGGAGCGAGGAAAAGTCAATCCCTTTTTAACACATCTCAAGGTGTTTCAGCGGTGGAGACTGCTGAGATGGCTGCCTTTGGGCTGCTGCAAAGCCACAGGGATAGTCAGGAGAGGAGTTTTGGTGCAGCTGGGTCTAGCTAGAGTCAGCCCTTTGGTAATCCCTCATGACAGCAGGGGTCTGCCTTCCCAAAACTGAACCTGTACATCTTCCTGATGTGAAAACAAAGTTTTGAAGGGTCAACAAGTGCCACCTATCTCAACCAGGAACAGAAAGTGAAGCCTGACTGGTTTAAGTGTTATCATTTCTATGCCTCTGACTGCAGCAGGGAGATGTTGGCTGGCCTCTAGCTCAAAAATGGTCTGGCCTTGGGAAGGCAGAGCTCTGCAAGGGCCAATTTACACTGCCAGGAAGTGGCCTCAATCAGCATGTGCAGCATTTGGCACAAGTAGTGCTGAAGAGCATCCGATACTTGAGCTGGGCTGTTTAAAGGTAGCTTGGGCATGTCACGTGCAGCACATGATCCCTGGGAAAATCACATGTGGAAAATCCACACTGCTCTATAAATTGTGCACAGAGCTGTCGGGGTTGGAAGGGTCCTCCAAAGCCCATGGGGTCCAACCCCCTGCCAAAGCAGGGTCCCTGGGACAGGGCGCACGGGGCGGCGTCCAGACGGGGCTGGAATCTCTCCAGAGAAGGAGACTCCACACCCCCTGGGCAGCCTGTTCCAGGGCTCCCTCACCCTTTACCATGCATCTCTGTCAGCAGAGTCCTCTTAACAGAGATGCAGGAGGTTTTCTGGCAGGAAGCTGCATCACCTCTCCAAATGCTCTCTCAGCCAGCGAGAGCATTCATCTGCCCAAACAGCCACGCAAAACCTGCGCTAGAGCTTCTGCTGACATAGTTCTCTTGGCTGGGGTGGTAAAGGAGTTTTTTTCAGGCTCTTAGCTGATAGGTCTCTGCCAGTCAGACCTTATGCTGCAGGTCAAAGCTTTGCTTTCTCTTGGTGTGTCTAGGTTTCTGAAGAGAGCTCACTATTTGAGTGCCATGCCTAGTTTGAAATGAAAAAATGAAAAGAGAAAAGTATATATATATATATATAAAGTATATATATATAAAGTATATATATATGAAAACTATATATATACAAATTATATATATATAAAAATATATTAAAAAGTGTGTTTGTGTATCTATATATAAAAATGAAAGCCATAAACCAAAAGTATTAATAAAAAGCCTTAATCACAACAACATAGATCTGTGACTGAAAGCTCAAGGTGCTGCACCATCAAGAAAGGTCAAAACCTACATGGACTTTTAAGTCTCCTTGGAACTGGGAATGCTCTCAGCCTCTTGCCCCAGACTTGCTAGTCCAGGCTTAGTTTTCTCAATGGCTTTCATAGCCCTTGTCAGCGCCGAGCGCAGGCAGAGAGCACAAGCCATCATTCCCAACACATTTCCTTCTTTGCAGGTGTGCTGGGTGCCAGACTTCCAGCCTGATCTTGCAGCCATTGGGGCCAGCTTAACAACAGCAGAAGGTGCAGGTTTATACCCCAGCAGTGATGCACGACTGACATACTATCAGAGGTTCCCCATCGTACCCAAGAGAGGCGCCAAATGCTGCCTGAGACCCCACGGGTGAGCAAAACACAAGCCAGTTTTCAAACCCTGTCAGTTTTCTTGCTGCTGATGGGAGCTGTGGGAAGCTCCAGACTAGGGAGGAGCAGGGTCTCGGGGTGCAGACAGATGATTGAGTTACTGCGACTCCTCCAGTTGCCGCCTGTCAGACTCGCCGCGGTAGCTCGCAGCTTGTACGGGCTCCGCTAAAGGGTGGCAGCAGAAAGAAGCTGGGTTGTTGATGCTGCTACCAACCTCGGCCATCTGGTCTACCCATCTGAGGGGATGCGACTGCTTCAGGGCAGAGACACTCATCTGCTTCCCAGTCAGGCTCCATCCGCCACCGTTTCCAGCCCTGGGGCTTTGAGCTTGGTCAACATCTCTGAGGTTGTTACTGTGGGCGATGTCAAATCGGTTGGGAAGTGGGGCTGGACAGAAATAAACCCTTTCTCACTCAGGGAAAAACAGGTCTTCCTAAGGTACTTGCTTGAGCTTGAGCTGAGCATCTTTTAAATTACAGCACACCAGCTTCACTGTACCTAAACGACCAGCATACATATAAGAAGAATGGATAAACCTAGTCATTAAGTCTCATCCTGTCTCGTTGGGGTTTGTGTCGTGTGGTGTGAAACCTCTAAAAGCCTTGAACCAGACCATGCAGGTTCTTGGAATTTCATTTACTCTGACAAAGTTAAATAAAACACAGTGAACTTAAATCTTTGTGCCAACAAATTAGTAGAATTTGGAAGTAAACCCCTCCTGAAAAAAAAACCAACCCAGTGTGCAACAAAACCATTAATACTCAAGGCTTGAAAATGAAATGATACAAGTGGTTGGGGGTTTTGTTTTGAGATTTTATCATCACGATGGTAATGGTTCATATCTAATGAAAACCGTGGCCTGAAATAAGTTATGGAAGCAATTTTCCCAGGTTTTAATAAATCCACAGACTCAGCCTATGAGTGAACAACCGTATTAGTGAAACTAATTTGAAACAATCAAGTAAGTAACTGTTTTCACATGTTAAGTATCAAATACAAGGGGGTAAAACGGCTTTACTTCTTCATTGCTTCTGTCTGAATGGTACATGGAAAACTTTTATTACAGCTTTATGTAAATCTCATGCTGGTGTGTTTTTCAATGAAACAGACGGTTTCCTTATATTTTATACCCAGAGAAATGGAGGGAGAAAACTGTGGTGGTTTAACACCAAGAAGGGCAAATCCTCCACAGATTTTCTGGGTGTTGTCTGAACAAGGACCAGGAATTGATTTGCGAAGTTGCCCCTACTTTATCATATGTCCATACAAACTTAACGTCTTTTGCATTAATTTTTATTAACAGACCTTAAAAAAAAAGAGAGAGAGAGTAAAAGAGAAAAATTGAGTGTTTTTATATAACTGAGATGGACAGGAGGTCTGATGCCCCTGTTATTTAAACATCACCAGCTGGATTTCCACTTCAGCTGGGGGATAAGACAACACTCACTCTTCCTGTCCTTTGAAGCAGCAGCTTTGGCTCTTGCAGCCTCTGAAAGAAAAGTCTCTCCACAGGCAAGGTCTCTGAGCAAGAGGATATGTAAACTGAAACTTTTTTTGGGGGGTGGGTGGTCACACATACTCGTGGGTGTAAAGGCTCTTCGTGGTTAGGGAGTAGGGAGCTGTGATTTATTATCACGAGCTACCAAAAGAGAGGGGCAGCAACTTCCCTCTTTCCCATGAAAATGCTGCTGCCACGTGCACCTTTCTGCCCTGGTCAGGCCCCACCTGGAGTATTGTGTCCAGTTCTGGGCTCCCTGGTATAAAAAGGACAGGGATCTCCTGGAGAGAGTCCAGAGAAGGGCTACGAAGATGATTAAGGGCCTGGAACATCTCCCCTATGAGGAAAGGCTGAGTGAGCTGGGGTTGTTCAGCCTGGAGAGAAGAGACTGAGAGGGGACCTGATTAATGTTTATAAATATCTTAAGTATGGGATGCAGGGGGAATTGGCCAGCACCTTTTCAGTGTCTGTGGGGACAGGACAAGGGGCAATGGCTGCAAATTGGAGCACAGGAAGTTCCACACCAACATGTGGAAGAACTTTTCCCCAGTGAGGGTGAGGGAGCCCTGGGACAGGCTGCCCAGGGGGTGTGGAGTCTCCTTCTCTGGAGAGATTCCAGCCCCGTCTGGACGCCGCCCTGTGCAATATGAGCTGGGGAGCTGCTTTGGCAGGGGGGTTGGACCCGATGATCTCTCCAGGTCCCTTCCAACCCCTGTGATTCTGTGATTCTCCAAAAAAAGGCATGTGGATGTGTGGTAGAAAACCAAATTACCCCAGGGAAGCCGTGATCACAGAATCACCGAATCATTGGGGTTGGAAGAGACCTCCAGAGCCCATCGGGTCCAATCCCCTGCCAAAGCAGGGTCCCTAGGACAGGGCACACAGGTTTGTGTCCAGATGGGGCTGGAATCTCTCCAGAGAAGGAGACTCCACACCCCACCCTGGGCAGCCTGTCCCAGGGCTCCCTCACCCTCACCAGGAAGAAGCTCTTCTCCAGATTGGTGCAGAACTTCCTATGCTCCAACTTGAAGCCACTGCCCCTTGTCCTGTCCCCACAGACTGTTGAAAAGAGGCTGGCTATCTCCCTTTGTGTCCCTAGAAAAAGAAAGAACCTAAGCTGTTGTACTCACGAGCCTCCAAGAGAGGCGATGGCACACTAAGAGCGGTCTGTGCACATTCATTTTCCTGGTTAGGAATTGGAGAAGTCATCCTGGGAATTCTGGATCGGATTCTGCCCTTAGTGGATGCTCCCAGGTTGGCTGACCAAGACTATTCCTTAGCTATCACCCAAGCCACACCAGCTGGCTCCTGAAATCATGCTCCACCAGTGTGCAAGCTGGGATGGCATGGAGAGCGCTGGGCAGCCTCCCCTTCTCACCCAGCCAGGCATGGCTGCTACAGCCAATGTGTCTGGGCCACTGGTGGGACCTGAAGACCAGCCTTGTCCTGTAACAGTGGGATCTCCAGGGAGCTCGCCAGGATGCCACAGGACCATGAAGATCATCCACCCCTGCTCTAAAACACAAGCAACTTCTGCTAAACATTCTGCAGATGCTCTCCAAAGTTGCTGGTGTACTTTGAAAAAAGGCCTGCTGTGGGTTTAACAACTTGCACGTCTTTTTTAAGCTAAGAGCTCACAAGTTTCAACTTAAGAAGTCCTACTTTAAAAAAAAAAAAATTAAAAAAATTCACAGATATCACGGAAAGCAAAAGACACTGTGTGAAATCTGCAAATCCTGGCCCTCATCAATAAAAAATTCAAAATGTTAAAAACACGGGATAAGGTAGAAAGTCGGCCCCTCTTTCCCACAGCATTTCATGCCTGCTTTGTGTTCTACATCTACCAAATGATAAGCTCCTTGAAAGAGAACCATTTTCCTTTTGTTTGGTCCTGAACACACAGTTGGAAGTTCAAGCATCTAGCACACAGAGCATTCCTGTATGCTCTCTGCCTAATTTTGAAATAAGTTAAATAGAATATACATAATGGCCATTTAGTTAGATCAAAGGCAGCTGGAGCCACCCCTGGTGTTTATTTCCAAACCATTACACAACACTAGCAAGATATTCCCTGTGACCCTCTGATCTTGTAAGGTTCATAAGCAACGCTAAAACCAGAAGCGACGGCGAGCTTTACCTCTGCTCCTTTTCCTCCACAGTCCTCTTCAACGATGAAACGCAGTGGGATGGGTTTTCACAGGATCACAGAGCTGTCGGAGTTGGAAGGGGCCTCCAGAGCCCCTGGGGTCCAACCCCCTGCCAAAGCAGGGTCCCTGGGACAGGGCGCACAGGGCGGCGTCCAGACGGGGCTGGAATCTCTCCAGAGAAGGAGACTCCACACCCCCTGGGCAGCCTGTCCCAGGGCTCCCTCACCCTCACTGGGGAAAAGTTCTTCCCCATGTTGGTGTGGAACTCCCTGTGCTCCAACTTGAGCCCATCGCCCCTTGTCCTGTCCCCACAGACACTGAGCAGAGACTGCCCATGTCCCTGTGTCCCACCCTTCAGCTATTGATCCCCATTGATCAGATCCCCTCTCAGGCTTCTTCTCTCCAGGCTGAACAGCCCCAGCTCACTCAGCCTTTTCTATGTCTTTTCTTCACTGTCACCACCACAACTTCCCTGGGGGAGGAGTGTGGAGTAAACCCCTACCACGAGCTGCATCCTACCACTGGTTGAAAGTCACCACGTAACTGGACCACAGCAGTGAGTAGTGCTCTCACTGCTTCCATCTCTGTGTCCATCCTCTCATGAAAGAGGTGAGACCCTTGTCACATTTCCTGCTGTCGGACAGAAAGCCCAGATGCACCAACCTGGAGGCTTCTGCAGGGAGTGGGAGGGAGGTTTGCCAGCTGAGTGCATTACTTGATGACATCAGGAACACACACAATGCATCACAGCACATGCCAGTCTATCCACACACACTTACAGCAACACGTCCAAGTCCTTTTAAGCTGCACCAAGAAGCATTGCTGCACCAGGACTGATGCCTCATTACCCTGGTTTAGCCAAATTCCTTCCCAAACTAATGGTTTAACTCACAAAACCCCTGAAGCATACAACCCTCCCCCGGCTCTGCTGAGCCCAGCTCTGGTTTGCCTACTTGTAAAGCACTCAGGTGCAGCCTTGGACCTGAGGGAGCTGCTGGAACGAAACCAGCTTCCCTTGTGGAAAGGGAGCGAAGGTTGACGCTGGACTTGAAAGGAAGCTTTCCTGAGCTTAACAACAGCTGTGCTGCCAATGTTTTCAGTTTAATTTCCACCCCCACTCCCCCCCTACCCCGTAACCTTTGTGTGAACTTCTGAAATGAATGGGTTTGGCTTATAAACCAGCACTCCTGGACCAAACAGCCCTTTCGCCCTCACCCCCTGCCCTGTATGGCTAACCTTAGATCTGCGCAACCCCCCCACCCCGCGAAGGGGCCCCCAAGATGCAGGTGTGAGCAAGCTTGAGCAAAGCATTACGAGCAGCCCATGAGGCAGCCTGGTGCAAGGCCACGGAGAGACATGACTCCTGGGCAGCCAGAGCTTGCTGGTGGGCACAGCAGCTGCTCCAAGTCCTGTGGATCTCTGAGACATCTGATACCAAAGCTCTGTTCAACGTGGAAGGTGAATTTTGCATCATAAATGCATCGCTTGGGATTTTTTTTAATTATTGTTTTTTGTTTTCTCCCCATTTGCTGCAGTTTCCAGAGGGATCACACTGCATCACAAGCCAGCTCGCTCAGCCACTGGAGGCCAGGAGTGCAACTGGCAGCAATAAATCCCACCCAAGCTTCCAAAATGTGAATAATGAACACACGTTGTGGTACACAGGTTTTCGTGGCACGCTTTTCCAGCTTCAGTTTCAAAGGTGAAGCCACAAGTGTGTTAGGCAGATCCCTGAGAACACCAGGAGCAGGAGAGGAGCTCCCTGGAGACCAAAGACCTGTGCCAGATGTGCATCCCACTTGCCAGGACCCCACCAGCCCTCTGCTCAGCATCTGCACACAGGATATTCTCCCCGACTGAGGCAACAGCAGCGAACTTCTAATAAAAGTTTATGCAATTAAAGAGGGGGACAGCCAGTGGGATCCATCTGACCCAATGAGGTAGGAAACACCTACTGCATCCTTTCAGGTTCGTATATTAATGAACCAGGAGTCACATTCACTTCAGTGTCCTCCAGCATCCCTCCACCACAAGGGAAACAGCTCTTCAGGATGCTGATGACAGCCACGCTTATAAACCTGCCGTCTAAATCTCTGGCAGCCAGCCCCCGTGAGGGGTGGCATGAGGAAATGTGCGCTCCCAAGGGGTCTTTTTGGAACTACCTGGGAATTTTGCCTTGTGTTTTATCTTATAAAGCTCTTCCAACTTGTACCCGAATGCATCTTGCAGCTGTGTAACTCGTGTGCAGCACGAGAGCCTACTGGAGCTGCAGCCTTGTAGCTTCCACAGCGTTACTGTGGCACTAAACCCATCAATAAAGATGTTTTCACACTCTGTACGCCAAAATCAATTTTACTAATAAGTATATTTCTCCTAAGATGAACAAATTTACTAATTTCCTTTATACTTCTCTTTTTTTCTTTTTTTTTCCAAAATTTATGATTTTATCTATTTTAACGTAATATGGAAATAAATCAGAGCAACACCACGTGCTTGAAATTAAGAGATATTAGTCCAATTATTAACTAAGCTGGTAATGATTTTTTATGAAACAATGCTAGCAGAAAGCAGTGGTGCTGGCACTGGAAAGCAGGGTCTGCTGCTGAAGCCCAGAGCATCTGCGACTGTGCAGATTCCCCCACACCCCTCTGCTAACTTATTAAGATTGTTTTATGGAAAATAAACCACCTGGCCCTTCTGATAGGTGAGGGGGTCACTTCCTCCTGCTTGCGGGGGGGAGTTCTGAGTTGAGATGGCACCGTGAGGGCTCGGCGTGATTTTCACCAGGCGCTGGGCACAAGATGACTAATGCACTGCACAAAGGCAACTGAAAAGCCATCAGCTGGGAACAGCTTTTGGTCACTACTAAACAGGGGGCAGATATGAACCAGTGACCTAGAAGTGAAAGACTTTGTAATCTGATTACCAATCCCTTGAGCCATCCCATCCCTCCCCTTTTCTTTTTGCCTGATAAGAGAAAAAGAGTCTTATTACCTAAGCAACTTTTGTAGCCTGTTAGCAATGCAAAAGCTTTCATTTAGTGCTTAAAAAGGAAAGTCTCATGGGCACGCTTATTAGCCCCATCTCAAGCACAGGCTCTGTGTTATTTTTCCCTATTAATTTTGAAATAAATGTGTTGGTGCAAAAGTGTGGCACGGTGCTTTTTCTGATAATGATTTATAGTAAAGTTCTTGCTGATTAAAATAGGTGCTGATGAGAGGGTTTTACATAGCTGTGGAGTCAACAGATCCCTCCCTGGCCAACGAAGAAGAGACAACATGCTCCTTTTGTCAGCAAATACTCCAAAGAATACAAGCGCACCACCAAGGTACGGGCACGCACCGCGGATGATAAGCATCCTCCTCGCCTACCGCGGAGGATGAGCATCCTCATCACTTGCTTTTCATACATAAATCATACTTTTAAACACCCACAAAGATGCCTTTTCTCATTCAGAAGCTGGGTGCTTTGGTAAGCATCACAGTCTCATCACCAACCATTACTCTAATGCACAGAAGAGGATCTCCCAAGCAAACCAACACGCATTTAAATAGCTGTAAGGAGACGATGAGGCTCCTGTTTCTCCTTTTCCTCCTCGGTCCTCTTCTCAAGACCCTCAGGAAGAAATCTGGGAGACCTTTTCTGCCAGTTTCCTACCCTTTTCCCCCCCCCCCCATACTTTCTGGCCTGCACATTAACGCCGATGCTTTGGCTGGAGGTAATAAATGATTAGCTACAGCACAGCGGCGCGGTGTTCGTGTTATTCTTTGCTGTTCTACACTCAGCCAATGTCTCAAAAATTAATGCAAGTGTATCAGGATCTGAAATTAACTTTTTATAGCCATAAGCAACATCCCACTAGGAGGCGGGGGGGAAATCCTATTATAGCAGTTCGGGCATCTCACTGCTTGTAGACCGTTAGCACGCACAAAATAAGATTTCAAATTATCAAATGGTGAATGCAAAAAGAGTTGTTCCATACTGATTAAACATTTTTTTTTTCCTTCTTTTTTTTTTCTTCTGGTTTTTTTTTTAATATTTTTTTGCTTATGAACCGATAAAGCAAAACTGGGTGATGCTTGCTCTTGCTGAATGACAGATTTATTACTAAAGATCAGGTGGGAGACCAGACTGTCCAAGACAGCTACTCGATTATACAGAAGTAACTGGAAAAACCTACATATTTATAATAAAAGTGTGATTCTCTCCTGGAGTTGCGCAGTAACTTCCAGGAGGGTTTATTTCCACCCCCCACCCCTGAAATTTTTATACCCACTGCTCTGTTTAAAAGCAGGGTGCTAAGAACCAGAATGCCTCAAAATGGTTTTGATATTTGTGAGCAATGATTATGCTGGACCTGGATAAAAATGCCTCCAACTCAATTTTTGCAGAAAATGTGACCTCCTTGCCTTTAAACGGCCACGAGCTCTGGGTAGGACAGCATCTGAGAAGTTTACTGAAAAGGTAACACTTCCCATGTGAGAAAATTATTGTTTCAACTGGCTGAAAACTTTACACTTTAAACTTTACAGCACCAATCACCCATCGCCTTGACTGACAGCGACGGGGCGAACCAGCTGCTTGCAATGTGTTGGTGTGAGAAACTCTACAAACTCACTCAAAGTCAGCAAAGTTAACCAGAACTGGCTAAACAACAGAGAGGTAGAACAAAAAGCAACTCCTCCCTTCCCCAAAACCCAGGCCAGATTTGAACCAGGGCCCCAGCCCAGCTCATAGCTTAAGCGTTGAATGGTACTTTAAACCCTGGGGCTTAATCTCTTGACTTACAGTGCTGGAGTTTCATAGTGGAGAAGAATGGCCGGTCCAGCCAGCACACAGCAGTCGTTGTGGTGCTGTGCTGACTGCAGAAGACATGGACAGTTGAGAGCAACCCTTGGTGTCTTCACACCAAGCTTGGGTGGTGTGGTTTTGGTAACACATTCTAATATTGGCACTAATTTCCTGATGTTTGTGAAAGGATGCCAGCTTTTATTAACCCGATCAGCAGCTGAGCGCCCCAACCCCTTTGGCAAACCACATGGAAAACGACAGTAATAAAAGAGCTCATGAATGTGGAAGAGATGCTGAACTTGGAGTGACAAGCCAGGTCACTGAGTGTCCCACAACCAATGAATCCTTCTTCCACATTTCATGCATCCCAAGGGAGCGCTTTTCAAACTTCCCATCCTTGTTCTGTGCCTGTCTTTCCCTCGACCATGGCTGAAGGAAACCACCCTGATTCCTCAGCACTCTCCCTGACTTTCCAACACTGTGCATCATGCTTGCTGGCAGGAAGCACAGCTGGCAAGGGATCTAAACCCCATCATAGGGCAAACTCAGCCTTCTGGCCTTGCCAGGAATGATGTTTAGAGCTGCTTTCCCCCCCTCTTTCTCTTTTATTGGGGTTTTTTTTTGGTGTTATTTTGTTTGTAAGGTTGTGACTGCATGGGACGCCCGCTTCTGTACTTGTTTGCGCCTACTGGTGACTCCCCCCATCGCATCACCGACGTGAAGCTAAAAATGCCAAACCCAAACCCAAACCCAAACCCACCGCGGATTAAGACAGCCTCGCATCTCTCAACGGCGAAATCGGCGCTTAATTAAAGCCAGATTACAGGAGCGAGCCGCTGTCCCAGAAGGGAGGACAACCGAGGACAAGCAGTGCCCTCTAGTGTCACCGGCTGCTGAGACCCCCCCCCCCATCACCGAACCTGCACCATCCCCACGCGGGGTGCACGCGTGGGAGCGAGCCGGCCGTGCGTGTGACAGTGCACACACGGTCACGGCGTGACCGCACCCGCACGCCGCTCATGAGGACCGCAACGCGCGCCCGCCCCGCACTTGCCCCCATCACTCCCTTCTCCTCCCGCATCCCTGCGCGCGTAAGGCGTGAACACGCCACGCGGAGCCTGACGCAGCCGGGATGTCTTGGATGTCACGGGCGGCTCGGGGGGAGAAGACGTGTGGTCGTGGAGCAGCAGGCCATGCGTGAACGCGGGTGTCAGGAAGCCCGGCAGAGCCGCTGATGTGAAGATGTCTAATAGGAACTGCTGAACACACAATACCGGCGGCACGGCATGAATGGCTAAATTGCAGCGGCCAGGACACCGTCAGAAGGTTTTGAATCCATCAGAAATTATAATTAAACCTGTAATGAGTGTTTTGACATCCTTCCCCCCTCCACCCCCCTTTTTTTTTTTTGTTAATTGGAGGTTAACACTATTTAGACTCTATTACAGTCCAGTATCAACAATTTTGTAATATCACTTCTACATCTTTTAGCAAATTACCTCAAAACTTCGCTCTTTGGATATAAAAATAGTCCCTTAGCACCCTCAAAAAAAGAAAAAAGTCTCTCTGTGATGGGAATAAATTCTACAGAACTTCAGTACGTGTTTCATTTAAGCTGAAATCACAGCGGAGCCACGCTAGGTTTGTTTAATTTTTCATTTTAGGGCATAAACACTTGACAAAGAGAGAAAGCTATCTGCTCATCTTGTGAATGATGGCATACGTCATACGTTCATTAGCATTCACGTCTCCCGTGAAGTACAGGCAATAAAATAAGGAAACAAAGACAAAAGGTATGAAAGAACGATACAAGATGGCACCAGTTACAGGTGCACGGAGGAAGCCTCAAACATTTTCGAAAAGGCACATACGAGATGTCAAACAAGACGTTTTTGTAATAGCATTAAAATACCCCTCAAACCCAAGAACCACTAGAAAAAAAATTAAAATAACAAAAAAAAAAGTGAAGCCTGACAGCGCTCCCCGATCCCATTTGCATAGAAAGTGCAGGCGACTATTTATAAATATATTCAGATCACAAGATGTTTGTGTTCTGGTTTTCCATGTAGAGCACTAATAGACGTCTACTCCCATCCTCGCACTCTTCAGAAGCGATGTACATAATTAGGCTTTTACAAAAGAGATGAGGATGTGCGTTACAGACTGATGCCTGTTCAAAAGCGAGGGCGGCAAAACGCGGGCGAGTTCAGGAGAGAAACGGTGGGGAACACGATGCTCAGAATGACCGTTGGCACCTCCTTGGACACCTTAAAATTAGGGTACGATTGCCAACGAGACCGTAACTGTGTGAGACTCTCTAAATAGCAGAGATGTGCCTAGGCTTGAGATGGGAATGTGGCCACAACCTCCCCCCTTCCAGGTTTGGAAGTTTTTGCCACTGGGTTTTAGCTGTGATTTAGTGTTTTAAAAAAGTTAGTTTTTGCAGTGGATGCTGCATCCGTGGCTATAACCAACAAATATGCCTTTTTTTTCATGAGACTCAGAGTGCTGCTGCCTGGGGAACCCGTCCCAAGCCCCAGCGCAGCTCTGCTCAGTGCATAAACGTTTTGGGAGGCGGGTGGTGAAAGCACGGTTATATATTAAGGAAATTTCTACCATCCTTCCCTTTCACACACAGGGATGTGAATGGCTGTTTTAAGGAAGAGAAGAAAAGCCGAGGCCGCTTCCCGTAGCACCGCTTGATCCCTTGTGCCACAGAGGATGACATCCAACTGTAGAAATACGTGACTTGGGGTTACACAAACGTGATTTGGGGTTACACTTAGGCTGGCTGACCAACCTGAATTTTGCAGGGGGAAGGGCCCGTGTTTTCCCCCGTGTTTGGGCTGCGTACCATCCGTGAGAGGATGAGGAGTGCGGGCACAAGGCGCAGCCCTGCATGGGTATCTGCGCGGCGTGAATGATGCCAGCAAAAGAAAAGAGGGACCCAAAGAGTTACATCCCCTCGGCGTTACTCATTATCTCTGCATTGCAAGGAGGGATAAAATCAAAACGGAGGGGTTTTTTTTTGGTGGGGGGGGGAGGAGGGAAGGGGAGGGGTGGACCTGAGGATTTCTGGTGTTGGAAGGTCGCGGGGAGCGTTTGCTGCTGACAGGCTGGAAAGTTTCTCTCGGGATACAGCTGGGTGGAAGAGGGATGATTGAAGGGGAGTGTGTCAATGCACGGGAGGTCAGGGCGAAACAGGGAAGGGCTGAAACACACCTCCTGCATTACCAGCATCAATAGGTCTTTGATGCTATAGAAATTACTCTGCTAAAAACTTATTAAGAATTTTACACACGCTATGTGTAATCGCATGTGAAGATGCACATGGGCAAAAGAGAGAACAGCAAAACCACAGCAGATGCCTGTAACACGCTCAGCTTGCCGAACGCAAGCGGATGCTTTTTCGCAATGGGATGTGTCTCCTGAGCTACCTGATTTAGAATTATTTGTTTCAACTGTGAAAAGTTACTTCAGCGTGTATGAAAGAGAAGCAGAAGGCAGAGATATGTATTTTTTTTCCCCCTTTCAAAACAAGGTATCATCTCGAGGAACACGCATTATATGCCTAATTTTAATTTTGTGCGGTTACAAGCTATAGGCTTGCTATCCTTTCCCACAGATTCACGCGAATCTACCAAATATAGTGACATTGAAATTTCAAATTTCTCTTTTTCCACAGCACTCACTTCACAATTAGGAGTAGAAGAACTTCACTAGGATCGTACTTAGCAGAATGCTGCGAAAAAAACCCAACCCAACGTGTCGAGCATATACAAAAGAAGTGCCATCCCAAGTAATGTAAATAATAACTTAACATCGTAGTTTTCCATGCCACGCAATAAAAATCACTTTTGCCCAGCCAAATAAGGGCTTAGCCTCCACTTAAACAGGACAATTGTCTTTTATTTTTCTTTTTGTTTTCTTTTCCATTTTTTTTTCTTTTCATGGAGAAAGGGAGGCGGTGGGGAGCAACATGACAGTCCGCAGAGCAGGACGATTCTAATTGTTTTGTCTTTGCTGAGCATTCTTCTTACGAGCACCACCACCTTTTGAGCAATAGAGTGGGGCTCAAACGGTGACCCCCATGAAATCCAGCGCTAAGCAGCCTGCCGTCACACCCAGAGCAGCCTCCTCTCAAAATACGAAGAGAACAGAAAAATCAGTGTTTATTTCTGGATCGAGATGGGGAGGCTCTATCAATTCCCTCCTCAGGCTGCTGCAGCAGATCGCAACTGTCAAGGAGTCCTCGGTAAAGTCTTTGTCATTCAAACACCCCCTTTTTACCTCACCAAAAAGGAAAAAAAAAAAGAAAGAAAAAGCAAAAGCAAAAGCACAGAAACAAAGTCTACTGTCTTTAAAAAAAAAAATGCACTGGAGCATCTTGCATGCAATGCAAGGTTCCCAGTTAGATCATAAAAAAGACTGGGGTTGAGGGGGAGACACCACATCCATACAGTGCACGGAGAGTAAAAACCTTTAGGTGGGAATCAAGTTGTGGAAAACTTTTTTCAACGGCTGCACGGCACCTGCCACATCAGCAGTACCTGAGCTCTGAAAAGATCTCCCTGTGAAACAACCCAGAATCACCTCTCATCTCATGTGCTTGTAAATGGAAAATGCCTCTGTGGCATGGGAGATGACACTTCAGGCACCCTCTGCAATTTGTTCCATTTTTTAAATACTGTGGTATTGTAAACTAAAAATATTAAAAAGCTCCCCCCCCAGCACTCCCTGCACTTTGGAATTCCATTCTTTACGTACTTACTTAGAAAACATTTTCTCTGCGACTGAAAAACACCGCTTCTTGCCACAGAAGTTTTATCTTTCACAGGAAAACCTAAATATAGGCGTTTTCACATCACACTGCTCTATTTTAGTCGGTCCATTTCAGTACAGCGACTTACTCTTACGCCTGATGCTGGAGATGCCCAGCAAGCAAGCAATTATTAAAACCCACTCAACACCCTTATTTCAACACACCCGGAACATTACTCAGGGCTGTGAATATCGGCTTGAGAGAAATCTCTCTACACAAGGTCCACGGAGGGGATCAGGAACTCCTGGAAGTACCTACACACACCTTCCTCACGTTTTCCTAAGGCATCCGCTTTGTTCGACAGCACAATGCTGTGCATGCTAAGGACACTTCTCTTTTTTTTTTCCCCCCAGACTGTATTTGTACCTGAAGTAGCTTAGATTCCTGTTCCTCACGTTAATCACTTACAAACAACGGCATACTGCCCTTTCCTTTTGGAAAAGCACAGCTGTTTCTGTGACAGACCTCTCAAGAAATACTCTGCGTCTCGTTGCCCCGCTCAGTTCACACATACACACAAGTCCAGCATTTTTCTTCAACAGAGATAATGGGCTGCTCCGAGATACTCTGACTCTTCCTTTATTTCAGAATTAAAAGCAGGTTCCACTCCCCATTGAAGAGATTAGCTCGCACGTAGCCTGTGCCCATCTATGCTCATTGACTCAAATACCAGCAAAAGATGGCTTAAAATAAGTGAAAAGTGTTGCAGAGGCACAATCTGTGCACAATGCAGACACAAAAAATATATATATATCTATCTCTATCTCTATCTATATATATCTCATGTGCACAGGATATCAGGATGTATAACAAAATAGTTATCAGTATAAACATGCAACGGTTTAATTTATATACTGAAACAAAACAGGACAGATTTCTAGCTGCTATCCAACTCGGGGAACTTGGGGTGGTTTTTTTTGTTGTTGTGTCCCCGCCCCCCCCGCTCCAATACATATTTTTGAAATAGCGATTTTTTATATCCATATTTGCACGTTCGTCCCTTTATGCTATGGAGAGCTCAGAATTCATCATCCAGGCAAAAAAAAAAAAAAAAAAAGAAAAAAAAATCAGAAAAGATCCTTTGTACCAATAGGTCAACACATTCTTTCGTGGTTTTAATAATGGCCTGTCCTATTACATTTGTTATTCATCTAGAATAAGGATAGACAATTTTTAGGTATTATATAGCTTTCTTCTGGAATATTAGCTTTGTGGCTTTGAGAGGCCATTTTCTAAAGATCCTAATAGTCAAATGACATCTTGGGAAATGTTACATTCTCACCGCATTTGCATGATAATGAAGATGAAATTTCATATACGCTACCTGAATTATACTTATCTAAGTTTTGTTTTACCGAATGACCAAAGGAATATGTTCCCCGAGCCCAAGTACCGCAGCACAATGCAACACGTTATTGCTTCTGGGAAAGACGTGAAACTATAATGCAAGTGATTAAAAGAAAAGAAAAAAAAAAACCAACCCCCAAACCCTGCGTAATTTATGTAACAGCCTCAATGCGATCTCAGCCACGGATCTCTGCATACTTATTTCCTCTGGAGAAAAATTCTGCAGCACCCACAGAAATATCCATAGTGCGTATATATATATATTCTTTTGAAAATGGAGAAGGAAAGGCTCAGTGATGCTCAGTGTTTTAAAGGGCAGGAATGCTATGGGAGGGTTTTGTCACCAACATGCAGCGGTGCTGCACGCACCGGGTAGACCTGGCATCCCTGTCAGTGCTTGGCCAATATATACAAGCCACCCCGGGGGTACAACCACCTTTCACCCGAAATCTACAGGAAAGCCCCCATGCCACATGGTTTTCTGAACACTGAAACAGGTTTGGTGGACATGAATTAACGGGCATCTTTCCTACATCTCTGGGAAATCGTGGCGGTGGGTTTCAGAGCTCCTGTATGGGGGTGGTGATGGCAGGAGGTGTTGTGAAGCTCCGTCACCTGCCTGGGTGAGCCACGAATGCGGCTGCCAAGCACAACAAGGGCACGGTGAGGAAGTATTTGTCCTCTCTCTGATCAACACAGAGCTGATCGATCACCAGTCTGCTCTGCGATTTGAAGTACGGCTCTGCAACGGCGGAACCCAACTGTAGTTGCATGCCAGAGATGCCATCTTCTACTGTTCTTGTGAGACTGAAGAAGGATTTAGTACAAATCATGCGAGTTGCAAACTGACAATATTAATCTGAGTAAAGACAACAGCATAGGCAGTCTTAGATTAAGTCTCCACTTATAATTGCAAGCTCTTTGAAGAGAGAGCAGTTTTGATTTTTGCTGGAAGCCATAGGAATTGTTTTGGGTTTTTTTTTAAACAAAAAAACCCCCACACAACCCACAGCATGGAATAAAGGGTGTGCATAATGGCAATTTTATTTAACACAGCTTTTCAGTACACTCCAGTCTGTGCTGTGCTCTAACTGCAGAAACACATCCAAATTAAAATAGATAAATAAAATATAATACTTATCATGGGAAAAAAAAAAGGGGGGGGAAAAAAAAGAAGAAGGAAAGGCCTATACTCAAAGGAACATCTGAATAAAATTGAGACATCTGCAGTAAAGTTTTCCCTTCTCCCTGGAATGTTTGAGATGAACTCGGCGTAACACTGCCTTCCAAGAAAAGACAGGGTGATCAATGCAGGAGCACATCAGGCTCCCTTGGACAGGCCAATCAATGCAAGAAAGAACCTTGCCCAGGGCCTTATGCAAATAGAAGCACGTCCTGCAACCCGGGGAGGGAACATGCGCAATAGATCAATGGCATCTGAAAAACCTTACAGCTATATCAGCCTCAGACAGTAAATATATAATGATGAATCCCTCACGTTCGGCCGTGAACTCTTTAAACTGGGTTATTTTCAACAGCTGGTTTAAAAAAAAATAAAAATACTAAAAAAATACTACTAATAAAAAAAATTCTGCTGGGTCTGTGGACAGCACTGGCGGTGAAGTGAAGTAAGCTTACCCAGGGTTAAATTAACGATGCCTTTTCTATTTTTTTTAAGGCTGAGAAAATATGATCTCTGTACTTTTCACGCTGGAAGTCATGTGCCCGCTGGGGTAGGGACCAAGAGGTGGGGGTAGCTGGGGTTTTGTGTCATTATTTTGATATTTTGATTTTTAAAAAAATTTTATTTTTTAGAAACTACTCAGTAAAGTACTCTCTGACGTAGGAAAAATATAAAAAGGTTTATCATTTGCAAGAACTACCACACCAGAGGTCTAATGTTACAACCACCACTCTGTTGACTGAAATTTGTACTGTTAAAAAATATCATAATGGTATTTTTGTCCCCATGACTGATTTAGGCTGCTTTAAAGGAACTGAACATGATACTAAGGCTCTGAGGCGAAGCAGCTGTCACAGCACTAATACCTCAGCAGCACTCCAGATTGGAATAAAACTTGGTAAGGTGGACAGAGTAGTATTCTTGACCACAGGACTGTATAGGTTCACCAACTACTTGTTAACTACATCAATACTGCTAACATAATGAGCCTTGAGGCACAGAAAGATTTCCTGAATATTATTCATCACCTGTTCTTGGGAAAGGGATGGGGAGAGAAAACAAGAGGATGAAGGATCAGGCAGAAAAGCCAACAGAAACTTTTCCTCTGAAGAAACTCTGCTACATTCCCAGCACAAATGTATAATACTCCTGTCAGACAGCTAGAGCCACCCCAGGACAAATATAATCCAGGTATCGACAAGCAAATAAAATGCCTCGGCTTAATCAAGCTTGTAAAAACCTGATGCACTTTGCATCCTGATAGTGCAGGATACTGAGAATCACCGTTATGTTTCATTTGCCTTGGAAAATGGAAGAAGATGGAAAATCAACTAATTAAGCTATTTATTTTTCATGTACTTTTGAGGGGACGTCATTCCTGTGTTTTGACACTTTGCATTGAGATCTCAGTTCAGTTCTGTGGTGCTAAAAGCACAATTTTCTCAATGAATGTATGTGCAAAATCTACTTATATATTTTCACTTCATATCACATTCAGGCAAAGCCCCTAAATAGGATTATTTTAACATTTAAACACTGGTAGTCACGTTGTTATTAATATTAAAATACATCACTAATATACTGAAAGAGCTGTGTAACACCATCTTCACTAGATTAAAGAAAGTTCCAGGATAAAATGCAAATTCCAGCTGCCTCTTATAGTACCAGAGTTTTACAGCTCCCTTCACCGGAGCGTGTTTGGATTCTTTTTACTCCACCTGGATTTGCAGTGCCTAATATATTATTAACTTGCAGTTCCCCTGGTTGATCCATGTCGTGGTTTTGCCCCAGCCAGGGGCCGCACCCCACACAGTCGCTTGTACTTTTAAAAGGAAGGGGGAAGGGAAGTTGGGGGAAGGGGAAAAGGGAAGGAAGAAAGGAGGAAAAGAAACCACAACCTAGAAACCAGAACCACGCAGGTTGGGATAAGGATAGTTTACTAAACAATAACAGAAAACTAGATATAACAATAACATATGTTTAAAGCACAAAATAGATGAAACTGGTGATACACAATGCAATTTCTCACCAAACCACACAACTCAGGCCGCACAGCTTAGAGCCCGTCCCGGACCACCCAACCGTCCCCAGAAACTGCACGTCCTGGTGTTGTTTCCCCCTCTTCCCCCCAGTCCCCCCTTATACCGAACATGACGTAACTGGTATGGAATATCCTCTTTGGCCAATTCGGATCACCTGTCCTGGCTGCGTCCCCTCCTTTCTCACTAGTAAGGAAGTATGCAGAGCTGAGAAAGGTCCTTGATTGCCCGGCAACAAATCGGAAAACATCAGGGTGCTATCAGCGCTATTCTCATGCTAACACCCAAACATGGCATTCCATCCACTGCTAAAAAAAAGTTTAACTCCATCATAGCTGAAACCAGGACATTATCCACCCCTTATTCCATACCATTTACGTCATGACCAGATCCAACAATTTTCTTTGGGTACAACCAGTTTCGTGTTTCACACACCCATATATGTATGTACACATGTATGCACACATACGTGCATACAGATCTTATTCCCTCAGTCTGTGAATCATCCCTCTGAAGTTGTTGAGTTCATTTAGTCCATGATTTCCAGGCTCCATTTGTCGTAACAGTTTCTCAGGATAGTTGTATGTTCCATTGGCTCGTTGCATGCTGCATCTCAGGCTCTTGACTGATACACCTGGCATGGTCCATGCTCATAGTCTGTGGGTCAGAGTTTATTTTCAACAGGAGCAAAAAAGTTCTTGAGAGGCCAGGCTTTAGTTCCATCATCATGGCACTCATTCTTCATTAACTTGTATGACTCCGGCTATAATGCTATGGTACAACATACAGCAATCATAACAACAATGAATATACAATAATGGGTTGTTTGGCAATTATTATAATTTCTACTTTATTAATTATATTGGCTATTCTCACCCAAAATCAAATCCCCTTGAGGTACACATCGAACTTCTCCATCCCTCTGCATTACCCACCAAGTACAGCCAGGTCCTTGAGCAAAAACAATTCCAGACATGGGTTTACCTTTGCCTGAAGCAGGGATGACCCAAACTCTCTTTCCCAATACACTCTTCATATGCACTACTGGGACTCTGTCTCCCTCTACAGTACGTGGAAATTTTGACTGGGCAGGGCCAGCCCGATTGGTAGATCCCCTAGTGTTAACTAACCACGTGGCTTTGGCCAAATGTGTATCCCAATGCTTGAATGTCCCACCACACATTGCTTTCAGTGTAGTTTTTAAAAGTCCATTATATCGTTCAATTTTCCCAGAGGCCGGTGCATGATAAGGAATGTGGTACACCCACTCAATGCCATGCTCTTTGGCCCAGGTGTCTATAAGAGTGTTTCGGAAATGAGTCCCATTGTCTGACTCGATTCTTTCTGGAGTACCATGTCGCCAGAGGACTTGCCTCTCAAGGCCCAGAATTGTATTTCGAGCAGTGGCATGGGGTACGGGATATGTTTCTAGCCAGCCGGTAGTTGCCTCCACCATTGTAAGCACATAACGTTTGCCATGGCGGGTTTGTGGGAGGGTGATGTAATCAATCTGCCAAGCCTCCCCATATTTATATTTCATCCACCGTCCTCCATACCAAAGGGGCTTTAACCGCTTAGCTTGCTTGATTGCAGCACATGTCTCACATTCGTGGACAACTTGTGCGATGGCGTCCATGGTCAAGTCCACCCCTCGATCCCGAGCCCATCTATATGTTGCATCTCTCCCTTGATGACCCGAGGTATCATGAGCCCATCGAGCCATGAATAATTCACCCTTACGTTGCCAGTCTAGATCTACCTGAGCCACTTTAATCCTAGCAGCCTTATCTACCTGATGGTTGTTTTCATGTTCCTCCATGGCCCGACTCTTAGGTACATGGGCGTCGACATGACGTACCTTTACAACAAGTTTCTCTAACCGAGCAGAGATATCTTGCCATAAGTCATCAGCCCATATAGGTTTGCCTCTACGCTGCCAGTTGTTCTTTTTCCACTGCTGCAACCACCCCCACAGGGCATTCGCCACCATCCATGAATCAGTATAAAGGTAGAGCCTTGGCCACTTTTCTCTCTCAGCAATGTCCAGGGCTAACTGGATGGCCTTCACCTCAGCGAACTGGCTTGATTCACCTTTTCCTTCAGTGGCTTCTGCTACTCTTCTTATAGGATTCCATACAGCGGCTTTCCATCTCCGATGCTTACCCACAATGCGACAAGACCCATCAGTGAACAGGGCATATCGCTTCTCATTCTCTGGCAGTTCGTTGTAGGGTGGGGCTTCTTCAGCACGTGTTACCTCCTCATCCTCTGGTGACATCCCAAAATCTTTGCCTTCTGGCCAGTCTGTGATCACCTCCACGATTCCTGGGCGATTGGGGTTTCCTATTCGAGCCCGCTGTGTAATTAGTGCAACCCACTTGCTCCACGTAGCATCAGTGGCATGGTGTGTAGAAGAAACCTTCCCTTTGAACATCCAGCCCAGCACCGGCAGTCGGGGTGCCAGGAGGAGCTGGGCTTCAGTTCCAATCACTTCTGAGGCGGCTAGAACCCCTTCATAGGCAGCCAGTATTTCCTTTTCTGTTGGAGTATAATTGGCCTCAGATCCTTTGTAGGCCCGACTCCAAAACCCCAGCGGTCGACCTCGAGTCTCCCCTTGTGCTTTCTGCCAGAGACTCCAGGTCGGGCCGTTCTCCCCAGCTGCAGTGTAGAGCACATTTTTAATATCTGTCCCTGTTCGGACAGGCCCAAGGGCCACTGCATGGACTATCTCGCGTTTGATCTGCTCAAAGGCTTGCTGTTGCTCAGGGCCCCATTGGAAATCATTCTTCTTTCGAGTTACATGGTAGAGTGGGCTCACAATGAGACTGTAGTTTGGGACATGCATTCGCCAAAAACCTATAACACCTAAGAAAGCTTGTGTTTCCTTTTTGTTGCTTGGTGGAGACATAGCTGCTATTTTATTAATAATGTCCATTGGGATCTGACGACGCCCATCCTGCCATTTTATTCCTAAAAACTGGATTTCTCGCGTAGGCCCCTTGACTTTACTTCGTTTTATAGCAAAACCGGCTTCTAAAAGGAT
The DNA here is from genome assembly GCA_020800305.1 of Porphyrio hochstetteri. Classification (NCBI taxonomy): domain Eukaryota; kingdom Metazoa; phylum Chordata; class Aves; order Gruiformes; family Rallidae; genus Porphyrio; species Porphyrio hochstetteri. The sequence goes on along the minus strand of CM036938.1, from coordinate 2,227,169 downwards.
TTTAATTACCCTGTTTCCTTTTTCAAAAACTTCCTCTGCTGTGTTGCCCCATACAATGATGTCATCGATATACTGCAGGTGCTCTGGTGCTTCACCCTTTTCCAGTGTATTCTGGATTAGTCCATGGCAGATGGTGGGGCTATGTTTCCACCCCTGGGGCAGACGATTCCACGTGTATTGGATGCCTCTCCAGGTGAAAGCAAACTGTGGCCTGCACTCTGGCGCCAGTGGGATCGAGAAGAAAGCATTCGCAATGTCGATTGTGGCGTACCACTTGGCTGCCTTCGATTCCAATTCATACTGGAGCTCTAACATGTCTGGCACAGCAGCACTCATACCTGGAGTGACTTCATTTAGGCCACGATAATCTACTGTCAGCCTCCACTCTCCATTGGACTTCCTCACTGGCCATATGGGACTATTCAAGGGTGAGTGGGTTCGGCTGATCACTCCCTGATTCTCCAGTTGACGAATCAACTTATGGATGGGAATCAGGGAATCTTGGTTAGTACGGTATTGTCGTCTGTGCACCGTCGTCGTAGCAACTGGCACTTGCTGTTCTTCAACCTTCAACAACCCCACAACAACAGAATCCTCCGAGAGTCCAGGCAAGGCACACAATTGTTCAATTTCTTCTGTTTCCAAAGCAGCTATTCCAAAAGCCCATCGGTACCCTTTTGGGTCTTTAAAATACCCTCTACGTAGATAATCTATACCTAAAATGCACGGAGCTTCTGGACCAGTCACAATGGGGTGTTTTTCCCAGTCCTTCCCAGTTAGGCTCACCTCAGCCTCTAGCACAGTTAGTTGTTGGGATCCCCCTGTCACTCCAGAAATACAAACAGGTTCTACCCCTTCATGATTCGATGGCATTAGAGTACACTGGGCACCAGTATCCACCAGAGCTTTGTACTCTTGTGGGTCTGACGTGCCAGGCCATCGGATCCACACAGTCCAATAAACCCGATTATCCCTCTCCTCCACCTGGCTGGAGGCAGGGCCCCTCTATTGCTGCTGATCATATTTGTTTTCCACTGGTTGCATAAAGGACTTAGAGGTCCCTTCAAAAGGATCAGGCACATCAGACATATAGGTAGGCCTTCCAGTTGGTCTAGGGAACTGCCCAGTAGAAACTGGTGCAGCCTTCTTCCTGGCAGAATCTCGTTGTGCGAATGTTTTACCCTGCAGCTCATTTACTCGTGCTCGAAGGGCTGAGGTGGGCTGCATATCCCATTCCCTCATGTCCTCTCCATGATCAAGCAGGTAAAACCACAATGTACGTCGTGGTGTGTATTCTCCCTCTTGGAACGATGGACGCTTTCTCCCAGTAGCTGCAACATTGCTCCATACGGGTTGGGAGTTGGACACATTGTTGTCAAGTCGTTGAACCAGTTTCTCTACTGCTGCAATGATGGAGAGGGAAACATTGTCTTGGTATTTCCGGAGTCGGCAGGCCACCTCATTTACGGTTGGTGGATCCATATCATTCCAGTCAATTGCTGCCAGTGAATTGGTATACTCTGCTGGTGCACTTCGTACAACCTTACGCCACATATCTGGAGTGCATAGGACTTCATCGGGATCAGCGGGAAGCCGTGAATTGTCCAGATCATAATAAATTATCTCCCGTACAGCTAATTCTCTCAGGTGCTGGACAGCTGTCTCTATGCTATTACACTTGGGTGTCTGGCATGTAATATATTCCTTTATGGGATATCTTTCCTGCACACTTGACAGTAGTCGCCTCCAGAGGCTGAGGATTTCCGGCCTCCTCCCAATTGCTTTGTCAATTCCTCCTTCTCTAGCTAGGGATCCCAACTGCTTGGCCTCTCTGCCTTCTAATTCCAAACTACTGGCCCCGTGATCCCAACATCGGAGCAACCAAGTGATAATGTGCTCACTTGGGTGGCGGGTGAAATCTTTTCGGACCTCACGCAGCTCACGCAGAGTCAGGGATCGGGTAACAATCTCTGGTTCTGCCTCATCCTGATATCCTCGAGATGATCCCGGTTGATCATCATCCTTATCCGTCACTATGCGAACTGATTTCTTTGTGCATTTCCTCTTTTGTACGGGAGCAACAGACACTGGTGTGGGTTGGTTTTTCGGATCATCTGCAGTGTCTGCTGTAGAGATTACAGTAGCTGCAGTGTCGGTCACAGGGGTTGCAGTAGCTGCAGTGTCAGCCCCAGTGGTTGCAGCAGCTATAGTATCTGCCAGTCTGTTTCCTTTCCCTTCTCCCTGACAGTGCTGACAGTGCTGACAGTGCTGCCTGCTATCAAGCAGTGTTTGATAAATAGTGGCCAGAGCCCAGCACAGTGCAGTAAGGTGTCCATCTCTGGGAAACCTACAGCAATTTTTCTTTAGGTATGCAGTCACTTGATCGGGGTCTTGTAACTGTTCAGGAGTGAAGTTCCAAACCATCGGGCGTGAGAAAGTACCTAGGTACTCGCCCATACTTTGCCACATGCCCTGCCACTCGTGATTATTCTGTCTCGGAGAAAGCTCTTCAGTGGTATTCATAAACCTATGCTTGATATATAACAAAAACTGAACCATCTGCCCCAAACCTACCAATAGCAAAATGCTAGTTTGAATATCCCAGAGATATTGAAGATTTTCAAAAACTGCCCTAAGAGCTGTTGTATTTAGCCCAAAGGAAAAGAAAGCAGTGCCCCCACCATACCGGCTGCTGTTATTAACCCCTCCCTGTCCAAAGAATGGACAGGACAGCAAAACCTCATACAAGTACCAGCTTAAGCTCATGGTCATCGATATTATTGTATCATAGACCGATATCATAAAATACACTATAATGAAGTATGGGAACAAATGCGGGAGCAGCAGACCTGAGAGAGTAAAGAATCCTGCCAGGATTGTATACAGCATGCGGTGGTTTTGATGCCACAGCCTTGTGAATAAATACCACAACATCGTGACCAGAGATTGCTTAAACAACAGTGCTTATCTTAATTGCAATAGTTAGGGTCAGATCTACTGTTATCCCAACCGTTCGTGCCCCACGTTGGGCGCCAAAATAACTGTCGTGGTTTTGCCCCAGCCGGGGGCCGCACCCCACACAGTCGCTTGTACTTTTAAAAGGAAGGAGGAAGGAAAGTTGGGGGAAGGGGAAAAGGGAAGGAAGAAAGGAGGAAAAGAAACCACAACCTAGAAACCAGAACCACGCAGGTTGGGATAAGGATAGTTTACTAAACAATAACAGCAAACTAGATATAACAATAACATAAGTTTAAAGCACAAAATAGATGAAACTGGTGATACACAATGCAATTTCTCACCAAACCACACAACTCAGGCCGCACAGCTTAGAGCCCGTCCCGGACCACCCAACCGTCCCCAGAAACTGCACGTCCTGGCATTCTCTCCCTCTTCCCCCCAGTCCCCCCTTATACCGAACATGACGTAACTGGCATGGAATATCCTCTTTGGCCAATTCGGGTCACCTGTCCTGGCTGCGTCCCCTCCTTTCTCACTAGTAAGGAAGTATGCAGAGCTGAGAAAGGTCCTTGATTGCCCGGCAACAAATGGGAAACATCAGGGTGCTATCAGCACTATTCTCATGCTAACACCCAAACATGGCATTCCATGCACTGCTAAAAAAAAAGTTTAACTCCATCATAGCTGAAACCAGGACAATCCACTAAACCGGGTCTTAAAGTCTTATAAAATCTCTGCTGTTCCACACAAAAGCCATACATACACTTTTCAACATAATTAACATTTAAATTAACAGTAGCACAATACACTTGTGGAGTCTTTGTCAGCATAAGATCATGTCACAGAAACGGGAAAAGAAGTATGAAACAAGACAACTTCCTCTTCATAACAGCTTCCCATTAAAAAAGACCCCAAACAAAACAGAGTTTGAAACAGCCTAATATTCCTGATAAAATAACCAGGATGCACCACAGAACCTGTCAGGGAAGATTAAGTGTGGCCTTCCCACTTTTCTCCATCATCTAAGCACGCCCAACACTCCTCCTTTCCTCCTCTGTTAGTGTTCATACACACATTCAAAGAGAGCTGCAAGCCCTTTAGGAAGTGATGATGTCATATGTTGTAACATCTTTAGCTGCTCTCCAAACCAATCTAGGGAGGTAACCCACCCACAGCATTAAATAAAATGCTAGTTTTCCCAGTTGTATCTGCTTGAAACAAACCCCACCAGTACTCATATGGTGTGAAACCATGCTCAGTCCATCACATGGACATTTACAGGTGCAATGAGCACATCTCCACAAAGCTGTGTCCTAAACCCCCTGCATTTTCCTGTCCTGATGCACCGCTGCCTGAAAAGAGTCATCTGCAGAGGCTGAGGAAAACTGAAGGGTGAATACCCCAGGAAAAAGATGCACCATTTGTATGGCCCAGGAATGTGCAGAGGAAATAGAATTAAAAGGAAGATGTGTGTTCCTAGAAGATATTACAAGATTAAGAAGGCCAAGTCTGAATATCAACCTGGATGGGGTGAAGGACTAGTAAGTCCATCCAGGAAAACAGGAGAAGGGACTTTTTATTCATGCAGCAGGACTCAGGGGCAGGTCAGCATGCTCACCAGCATCTCAGGAATTCACCTCAAGGGAACCAGAAGAGAGATTATAGAATCAGAGAAACACTTTGGGTTGGAAGGGACCTCAAAGATCATCTAGGACGGGCTGAAACAGTTTACATCAGAGAGAATGCAAAGATGCTCAACGTTGGGTAGTTTCCCAACTACTAGTTAAGGCTACGAAGATGATGAAGGGCCTGGAGCATCTCCCCTGTGAGGAAAGGCTGAGTGAGCTGGGGCTGTTCAGCCTGGAGAGAAGAAGACTGAGGGGGGACCCAATTAATGTTTATAACTATCTTAAGTATGGGATGCAGGGGGAATTGGCCAACCCCTTCTCAGTGTCTGTGGGGACAGGACAAGGGGCAATGGCTGCAAATTGGAGCACAGGAAGTTCCTCACCAACATGGGGAAGAACTTTTCCCCAGTGAGGGTGAGGGAGCCCTGGGACAGGCTGCCCAGGGGGTGTGGAGTCTCCTTCTCTGGAGAGATTCCAGCCCCGTCTGGATGCCGCCCTGTGCAATATGAGCTGGGGAGCTGCTTTGGCAGGGGGTTGGACCCGATGATCTCTCAAGGTCCCTTCCAACCCCTACGATTCTGTGACTCTCTGATTCCCCCGAGGTTCTAGATCGAAGACTCACATCCCATTACTGCTGATGAATTTATCCCATGTCTGGAAGAGCTCAGATGAGTATGAGATGGTTCAGGCAGAAAACACCTGTAGGGAGGCGCACATCTAGAGATGACAACTTACAACTTCTGGGAAGCTTGGGCAACCAGTGAGGATGTTAACAGCTAGGCAAGAGATTAAGGAAAACCAATTGCCTTGGGTCCTGGACTTGAATGGTGGGATCAACGGTGTGCTTCATGCACTTTAAGGAGATGGTTTCACACAGACGCTGCCCCATCAGCTTTGGTAAGCTCAAGGGCTGAAGCCTGTCTGCACAACTGAAAGGACGAGCGACGTGTTCTTTGAATGCAGTCCCGTGCTTTGGCTTTACCCCTCCCCTCCTGTGCTCCACGCTGGAATTTGGAATGAAAAATAAACTGATGGATAAGTACACCATCTCGTGGAATTCAAAACAGTTGGAACAATGCAGGAAAGGATACTAATACAAAGGAATTTATTGAGCCAGAAGGAAGTTTCTAGTCAGATATAAGGATAGATGCCAAATACAGTTTTATTTAACATCTTCATTAATGGAATTAATTAAATTTGCAGGTGACATTAAAGCAGGAGAAACTGCCAAGAGAAGTAAGGCATGAAAGAAATAAAAAACGAGCTTCCAAGATTCACAGACCTGTAACATGAAAGGGATCGTTATGACAATATAGTTTGTCATCCTGCACGAGGGCCAGGGTGCAGTTAGATTTAATTTGGAAGAACTGAGATAACACTGGTGTGGGTGTGTGTGGGGAGGGGAAGCATCTACTACATTCAGGCCCTCTGAGGAAAGGGAAATTGAGAGTGCTAAAACATCCCAAGGGATGCAGGGACACCAGTGGGCACCAACTTCAAGGAAAGTTCAGAAGAAAGATGATCTAGTCCCACTCTAGCTCCATTGACCAAAACATTGCAGAGCTGAACAATGGCTCAGCAGTTCACCTTGTGCTAACTGTAGTAACTGCACTTAAAAATACAGTGTCCACATCTCAGTGTACTGCCAGAGAAGTGTTGACAAATAGCACTGAAATCAGACAGGAGTGCAAACAAAAAAGAATAATAATTATAAAAATAGAATACCTAATTATATACAGTTGGACAGCAAGACACCAAGGGGGTGGAGGCACAGGAACAATTGCTGAAGATCAGAAAGCTCTTCACCCCGAAATCCAAGAACAGCTGTTTGCTGTGAAGCACATGGAATTTAAGGCAATGCAAAGAGATGATAAAAAACACAACTAGTGAGATGACGTGGCTCCAAGAGGGTCAGTCTAAAGACACACAGCAAGTGCTGTGCCTTCCGCATCCAAATCCCACTTGAATACAACCAGGCACTTCCAAGGAACCCGACCTTTGCCACAGTTCTCTGTTAATTTTGTCATTAGCATTCCAACTTTCGTTGGAATTAATATGTAACTGTAAAATAAATATGAACAGAACAATGAGATGTAATGATGGGTGGTGCTGGCAATTAGCGTTTGGTATAGTGTTCCGGTCCATGAAACCATACCCTTCCCCTTTGGAAGAAGCGGGGAAGGGACATGCTTAGGGCCAGCCTGCAGACCACAGGTTAAGCTACATGAAGCATGAGATGTTACATTAGCAAATCATTAAGAGGAAGCAAAAAAAAGTCATGAGTTGAGCATGTTATCTAGAGCAAGGCAACAAGGAGGGATGAATATTCGAAACGGGAGCCTGCTGTGGAGGTGGCCAACACTCGGGCTTCCATAGCGGTCATCCTCTCCTCTCACCCGGTGTGATGAGGACGGAGGGTTGTGGATGAGCTTGAGGAACGGGATGCCCACGTGACACTTGAACTAAAGCACTAAAAAAAATGAAAGAGGACATGCAGCTGCAGTGCTCTGAACTGCTTGGTAATCGTTCATCATTCCTCTGTCTCTTCCCGTTAGGTGATCCTCCCTGACCACGAGCTCTTCAGGACAAGGCGCTGCTACTGCAATTCACATGGATAACAACAATAAATGGGAGCGAGCGAAACGATGCTGGCTGTACACCTGTCAGCTGATTTATTCAGATCGAGGGTGGTCTAAAATGCATGTGTCTGCTCTGTGTTAAAAACAGCAATACATACTAGACATGTATGTACACAGACACTTTTTATATGTACGTGTCAGTGAAAAGACAAATGTGATGGAGAAGTTGCTGCCAATACAGCGGGCAGTGACACGTGTTGAGATGCTCTGGTATTTTTTGCTCAGGCCATCATTTAATTTCCTTACTGCTGCAACCCCTCACTGTGGGATCTGTGACCTCTGTTGCTGCCTACCTACTGCAAGCTGACGCTTGTGCATTTCAGAAAGCACGAGCAAAAAGGAGTTTGCTTCCAAAAAAATAAGTGAGAAGGAAAGAAAAAAAACCAACCAAGGGTTTTTTTGCAAACACTGGTGCTTGGGGGTTGACCTGGTTTTGGTTCAAACTCAGTGCTTCCAGCGCTCCAGCCACGGAGTCAGAGAGGTGCTGACTCCAGAAAAATTAATCCAAACCAGGTCCAATTGTTCATGGCTGAAAACATGCACCTGCACACACTGCTTTCAGAGCAACACGGGCTCCTGGGTCATACCAAGGACCAACGGTCCCAGCCAATTACTCACATCACTCTTGCCATGCATGGGTCATGCTGGGTAGCAGCTTTACCCCAGTCCTCCTGTTCCCAAAGAGGCCTTCCTTATCCAATGGTGAGAAACCTAATTCCACCCTAGATTTATTCATGACCAGTTTTAATCCATTTGTTCCTGTGCCAACATTGTTCTTTGGCTTAGGCGGCTCTCCCTCCCCGCTGTTTACTCTCCCGATGTATTTGCAGAGTGCTACCAATCCCTCTAAGCTTTCCTTCGCCAGGCCCAACAAGCCATGCTTTTAAGCTCTGCTTCCACAGCGAATGCAGAATAGATGCTGAACCTTCTCTTTCTTCAACAGCGACCAACGTTAGTCTAAGAGCATTAGCAGATTACGCCGCTCTTACTAAGACTGATAAACCTGGAGGGTGTGTGTACTCCTTCTATGGATATATTGATCCTGGTGCTCACGGTAGGAAGGACATCTCCATGCTGCACCGCATCACGGCACGACAGCGTATCCTTCATCATCTGAGGCTCTGCATCGCTCCAAGCGTACCCACACCTCTTCCACATCTCTCTTCCGGACTGAGTTAATCTTCCTGAATGTCTCAAGTTATCTCAGATTAATCTCACCAGCATGCTGGCTGGGATTAATATTTCCCTTCCTGGGACAGAAAGAATAAATCACATTTGGCTCTTTTGTTGCACTATCGGGTCATTCGCTTGCAGCCGTCAGTGATGAAGCCACACATCCAAGGACTTCTCCATCCCTGCTGTTCCCTATTGATGAGATCACTCTTCATACACAAATGCAGGTGACTAGCCAGTCAAAACCTCAGTGTCCCCCGAGGTTCCTATTATTTCCTTTAATTTCTATTGCTGCAGAAATTCTACTCCTGAATACCAATGGTGACTTCACCACTTCATGCCAGGAGCCCATTTCTTTAGGGCGTACTCACTTTGCCTGCCCATGTCCATAACAGGAATCACCAGATGCGTTAGGTTGGAAGGGACCTTTGAAGGTCATCCAGTTCAACTCAAAGAAATTTGCCCCAAGGTTAGTGACGCTAATCCTGTCCAACACTTCTTAACACAAGGCACTGCTCTGCCTCTGTTATCTCCCCTTGTCCACCACCATTCCTCATGTGACCCTTTTCAGATGAACGGGCATTTTTCCAAGCAGCACAGCAAAGTACAGCTGAAATAACCAACTAAATGGAATTAAGCTCCCTTTTTTATTTACTTTTAGACTTATTGTTCTGAGCGCTCCCCACCTAAGTCAGGTATAACTCAAAGAGGGGCTGGTGGAAGTGTACAAGACAGAAAAAATCAGACCCAAATCAAGTTGAGTTGGGTGAGATGATTTCTTCAAAGACTGAACATAGCAACCTGAGTCCTGATGAACCTACAAGGAAGCAACCCATGCTACTCTCCCAACTGACATTCGACATTTAAGGAATGTATTTATTTTTATGCTTTTTAGTTTAATGCTGACAGAGCCTTGAACTGCAGTGATATTTTGCTCATATTGCCAACACAATATGGATCTCAGTCCACTGAGGCATTCTGCTTCTCAGCTCTCTACTTCCAGCTCTCTCCCATGCTTCCTACGACCATCACAGATCTTGTGCTATTTCTGCCACTCATCAGTAGATGCATTTCGATTTCATATGTCAGCTAGGGGAATTAAGAGTTGCATATCCACAGTACCTTCTCTGTGCTCATCAATTCTTCAGCCAAAGTAAATGTGTGTATATATATATATATTAAAAAAATCAAAGTAGATAGAGATATTTTTAGAGAGAGCTATTTATAGAAGTATATATAAATATAACAAGCCAATTAAATTAATGAAAAGCTAATGACACGTTCACAGCCCAGTCATTAAGACCCTTAAATTGCATTTTGCCCATGCCAGAAGACCGATGCAGCCTCAGAGACGCCCCAGGAGCTCAGCAGGTGTCCGTTCATCACCGTTGTTATTACGGCACCTATCAGATCTACCCAGGGTCAGGTCCTCGCTGCACTCAGCACAATACAACAAAATGAAGTGGCAGTGTATTGCAGAGCCTATCTCAAAATGATGGACCTAAAATTATTTCAAATGGACAAAATTGGCTGATTTTGACAGAATTAGGACTCTACAGCGGATACAGTAATTTGAACAGCGTGTTTTAAGGGCTCTCATTCTAGCACAGCTGCCTAAAAATACACACACACACACACACACACACACTTTTATCTACACCTTTGTGTAAACTGTCAAGATATACACCCAACATTTTAGCCAACAAAGACATCATTAACAGTTTCCCATCCACTCAAAGACAATGAGCCTACTTTCCTTCTCCTAATTTAATTATGTTTCATTCCCTCCCATGCACTTTGCATTTTTCCAGTGGTATGAATGCTGGAAGATGGAGATACTGCTACCAATTCTCAGAGTTTTGTGATGATTCCCATGATATCTGGTGGGTTCTTTTCCTTAAAAACATTATTTAACTGAAATTAAAACAAAAAAAGCTACATTCTTGGGTCATAAGGTGCTGAGGAAACCCTTGAAAACGCAGTTTAAAGTCTCAGGAATACCAATGGGGAGACAAACATGAAAAATCTTGTCATAAAATATTCTTTTTTTTAAATTTAAATGAAAATAATAAAAAAAATCTCAACATACAGAAAACCTAATTGACATTTTTGAATGCTGGGATTTAACAGTTCTCCTCGTGATTCTGAAATGAGTAGCTGTCACCTGTTTTGTTTTTTTCAGAGTGATGGATATGGCTAGTTTTGCATGTCACCCAGCATCCCAGGACCACCCTTTCTGTCCCCTCCTCATGCAGCTGGGCACCAATGCTCTGACTACATCTGCTGTGGCCACAGCACCCACGAAAGTGCTGGGGCACAACGTATCATTTCCCCCTGTGAGGGTCTTTCATGCAGGCAATGACAAAAGGAAAACATTCTTTTTTAATGCAAAATAATTGTAAACCCACAAAATTTGGCAGAAAAACTCAAAGGAGGCGTTGTACCAGAAACTTATTTTCTGTAAACTAAATATAAAATTGACTCCATCAACTTGAAATTCTCACTTTCTGTTAAATTTCATAAAATTATTATAAGCTAGGAGTTGGGAAAGTTCCACAATTTACCGTCAACTACAGCAAGCTGCTTCTGAAAATAAATCCCCGACTACACTGTGGAAGGGATAACAGAAGTAAGGAGCTGAGATGTCTTCATGAATCATGGCTTGAGTTTTTAAAAATCGGTAATTAGCAGAACACAGTGACCCAACAACTATTTTTAGTGCTGCACATTCACAGTGTAATTTACGTGTAGGTATTATTAGATGCACATTTAATTTCAAACCGCGCTTACACCAAGTTTTAATTACTAGATATTAAGATACATTTTGGCTTCTGGTTTATGATTAGCATTTGTAATTCAAGCTATAAACAATGTAACTAATTACATTTATTGGTGGAACTTTACTTCCCACACACGTTCAATCGCTTTCAATTATTCCCCTCGTGCTCTATGACCCAGCAAGGTACAGAACTTGCGTGCCTGCGCTGCAGTATTGGGTAACCGTTTCTGTGTGCTCAAGCTTGGTATTACTGACCTGTTTTTCTTAAAATCTGACCACCACAGACATGCAAAAATGTAGATTAAGAAGCTGCAGAGACCAATAAAAACATCTGGTGCTGCAGTACGCATTTGAAAGCTGCAGCTGCGTTTCACTGGTTTGTTTAATGAAGACCTTCCAAACCACAGCCTCATTTTTACAGTGAGACAAAGCTTGGAACACAGACCAGGTTTGGCCATCACAGGTTTGTAAACAGAAATACTCCTCCTTTTACGTCCATTTCACATGCAATCATCACCCTGGGTCTCTTTTTGCCTTGAGTTTATGTGGTGGTTGAGCCCCAAGCAGCGGCTGAGCACCACCTGCCACTCACTCACTCCCGGAAGAGAAAGAGACAGAGGTGGGTGGGATAAGGACAGTTTACTGACATCAGCACTGTAAATGTAGAACAGTAACAGCCAATTACACCAACACACAGTGAGAACACAGAGTACCTTACTGACCCAACAATTACAGAGTGCTGCCTGATGCAAGGATGGACCAACCTACCAACCCAACCCAACCCAACCCAACCCAACCCAACCTAACTCAACCCAACTCAACTCAACTCAACCTAACCCAACCCAACCCCACTCTGACTGCCCTGGAGGCACCAAACCCCCGCCCTTCTCCAACAAGCCCCTTTTATGGGGCAGTGATGTCAGGTGGTGTGGGAACAGCCTGGGTTGACTCAGCTCTCCTGGGATAACTCAGATCACCTGTGCTGGCTGCTTGGGGAGGTTGACTCTGGCCAGGCCAGAACAAGGACAGTTTGCCATCGCCCAGCACTGGACTTCAGGAACTTGCAGAGCGAAGGGACGAGGCAGAGCAGAGCAGAACAGCTCCTCCAGCAGCTGCAAGCAAAGGGGCACCCAGGACGTGTCCTGTCCCTGCATGGCTAAACGTTTTCCATGCGCTGCTCCGGGACAGCAGGAGCTTTTCCCACATGATGCTATGAACAACCACAAATGAGTCTTTGCTTAATGCCAGGTTTCATTGGGTTTCCTGGCAAAACAGCAGCACAGCAAGTTTTTCACTGAGGGCCTTGCACTGTGATGAAGCGATGAGCTGGGGACCTCTGAGATGACTGGCAAATGGCTGGGACAGACCTCACAGCGCTGAACTCGCAGTGGGAATTTAAAAGCTCATTCAGTGAAAACACAAATGTTCTTGGGCTTTTTTCTTTTCTTTGCTTGTTTTCCTTTTCCCTGCAGGCACAATAAAACACAGAGGGCCCTGGCATAAACCCTTGCTACAAATCAAAGCTGTATGCTCCCTGCTACCCTCCTGTAAGAGCATGGATGCAAAAGGAGCAACAGGTCCCCCTAACTACCATAACCCACAATTTTATCAATCAGTTGACCCAAAAGTTCTTGCATAGCAAGCGCAGAGGTGGCACGGTTGCTATATGGTGTAGCTGCTCTATCACTCCCATCATCTCCCCCACGCAAAGCAGGAAAGAAAGTGATGGAATATGTATTTGTCATAAGACAGTAATTGCCCATCAGCTGCTCCATCTCTTTTTTTATTTCTTTTTTTTCTTTTTTTTGAGCTCTTTGCAATTACTAAGTGCCATATGGATATAAAGTTGAAGAGAGAGGAGATCATAACAAAATAAAATCCTACAGATTAATATTGTGATAAATTAGTTCAGGGTTTATTTCAGCGATATCTGCTTCAGTGTATGCACTATTTAATTAAACTGTTTTCAGGGAAGCTCAGATCTCAAACCACCTCTACCAAAACCAGGTGTTAATATCCTTTGATTTTGGAAAAAAAAACCCCTCACCAATCGGGTACATTAAATATACTTCTCAGGTCTAGTTTTGCATGACAGATATGTGATGTGCCAATGGTTATATATTATATTCTTCCTCTCAGGCATGCATCTCCTGCAGAGACAGCAGACTACAGAAGCTGACCCTTACTGAGACCATCTTGTCTCTCTGACAAAGCTCCTTTTTAACTTCTTACTTACTGGTTGCTTCCTGCGATGGATAAAAACTTTAGCTCAGCTTGTGATAATTTCACAGGCCCTGAGCACCCTGACCCTGGAAGCCCCAAGGTCAGAAGTCAAGTCTTGTTCTGAAACATCTGTGTGCTTCATATTAAAGTAGAACAAAAGTGAAGAAATATCCACCAGTGTGACAAGAGAAACAGGCAAAATGGGAATGACACGTTGGTCATCTGTTACCCATGCCACCTCAAGCCATTGACTGAAATGTGATGGAAAAACCCTCCAAGCCTCCTTCAAATCAGCACTTTGTTTAGAAAATACTGAGAAAGGTCTCCAGTTGATTTCTACTCCCACTGTGTGCTAAGCGTATGAATCCGTAGGCGTCCAGCGGCCCAAACAACGTGGCTTTATGAAACTTAAGACTAATTCTCCTCACACTTCACTTTGGACAGATAAAGCACACCAGGATAAGCCAGGCTGGAGCACTGGGCAGCTGGAAATTGCAGCTTGGGAAAGCCAAGATGGAAGAGATGCTCCTTGCCCTTCACCACATCTGAGGAGCGACAGGCACGAGCAACACAACATGCTTCTTGCCCCAAGTCATGGTTATAGAAGGAATTAATAAATTTTCACTAATTTGGTCTCTTAAAAATAGAATTTCTAGTTTATTTATTGACCTGATGATAAAATACTGGTAGAAAACCATCATCTGAACTGTTCTCAAAGTCTCAAATCCGTACCTGTCACATGTATTTTAAAAATGTTCTTCAGGAAGCACAGGGAAAATCAAAATGGCCTTAATTTCTGCAAATGAAAAGGGTTAACAAAAATCTTAAGTGCTTGAAATATTTCAAGTGGTCCTGCTGGGATTCTTCTTGCTACTCAGCACAGCACAAGGCTAAAACCAAAACACTCATGCCTGCTTTTTCGTAACAACTAAGGCATTTGTCTGATGTTCAGGCAGGAAGCACAGTTACTAACCTTCAGTCAGACTGAAATAATGTTACTGAAAGAGATGGACACATGTGCCTGCTGACTCCTGAGTCTGCACAACCAACTGCCATGTTCTGCAATCCACGTTTCCACCACAAACAGGTCTTTTTAAGCTTTACTTTTAGTTTTCTCCAACAAAGCACACCCTGATTACACTCCACAATTAAGGGAGGAGACTCCAGCTACGCCCCAAGAGGGGTATACAAATTCAACTTTGTAGATCAGATGGGGTCAACAAATCTGACTGCAGAGAAAAGGGTGGAAGACTGACTAAACTGGGTGTGCAGCAGTCCCAGCACCAGTGGAGGTGCAGCTTTCCACTGAGCAGTCCTCCCCACCTTACATCCCTGCAGGCTTTATGCAGAGACTACTAAATGGGGCAAAAAAAGTAAATAAATAAAAAAAAAAAATTAAATCTTTCCAGGAATTTCTGCAGACCCTTGTGAAAAAACTGTGAAACTAGGTAAACTCACCAAATTTCCCCTCACATTCAGCCCTCATCTGTATACAGAAAGGTGCGTTTGTTAATGTGACTTTGCTCTAAAAGCATGTTCTCAATCTTGACCTCCTGCCTCTCTATCCCAGAGCAGAAAACCTCTGAGTGGTGCCTTCCAGCGTGCAGCCTGGACAAGGAGCATCCCAGGCATTCTTGCCTTCCTGTGGAGTTTCAGGTTGGTGCACACTTGGGACCTTACTAACTCAGACTGGGAGAAGAGCTCCTGGAGAGCAGCCCTGCTGAGGAGGACTTGGGGATTCTGGTGGATGAGAAGCTTCCCCTGAGCCAGCAGTGGCTCTTGCAGCTCGCAAGGCCAATGGTATCCTGGGCTCCATCAGCAGAGGGGTGGCAGCAGGGACAGGGAGGGGATTGTCCCTCTCTGCTCTGCCCTCGGGAGGCCCCAGCTGGAGTCCTGTGTCCAGAGCTGGGGCTCCAGTACAAGGAAGATGTGGGACTGGTGGGGAGGGGTCAGAGGAGCCACAGAGATGCTCAGAGGGCTGGAGCAGCTCCCCTACGGAGAGAGGCTGAGGGAGCTGGGCTGGGTCAGTCTGGAGAAGCAAAGGCTGTGGGGGGACCTCACTGCAGCCTTCCCGTCCCTGAAGGGAGCAGAGGAACAGGAGGGGATTCAACTTTTTAAAAGGATAGACAATGACAGGACAAGGGGGAATGGATTAAAACTAAAGGAAGGAAGGTTTAGATTAGATATTAGGGGGAAGTTTTTTATAGAAAGAGTGGTGAGGGGCTGGAAGGGGCTGCCCAGAGAGGAGGTGGGTGCCCCAACCCTGGAGGTGTTCAAGGCCAGGTTGGATGGGGCCCTGGGCAACCTTGTGTAGCTCCAGGCCTGGAGGTTGGTGTCCCTGCCTGTGGCAGGGGGTTGGAACTCTGTGACCCTTGGGGTCTCTTCCAACCCAGAATAGGCTGGGATTCCGTGATTCAACACCAGGGAAAAATACAGTGACCTTCCATCCAGTTGCAAAGAAATCCTCACTGATCCTGTGCCTGACCACACGTTCAAAGCTGTTCCTAGGTGGGTGCTTTCAAGGAAAGAAAATCTGGGAAAGATTTCAGGAGAGAAGGCAATGGAGAAGTCACACTTACCAACTCTACAAAGGCAAGTCCACCATAACTGTGAGCAACAAAAAACACGTTCTCTGCAGCTGACTGGGAAATAAAATGGTCCCAAACATAAATTGCATGTTCTTCAGGAGATCCATTATCCTGCAGAAAGAAATTACGTTTGTGACAATTACCTTTTAAAAAACGGCAATTCTGTCTAAAAGCAGCACGCTCCTATATGTTAAAATGTTTTGTTAAAACAAACCTCAAATGAATATACTCTGGTGTCAGGAAAAAAAGAAGAAAAAAAAAAAAAAAAAAGAGAGAACGGATTCATTTTTCTAAAAATAAAAAAGAAGAAATTTAAGATTGCAATTTAAAGGCAGTAAAACTGTTGCTTTATTGTGGCTTATTTTAATAAATACAACAAAAATTATGCATCTGCAAGATTTTCTCTAAATACCATGATGGCAATTCAGCTAAACAGAGGCATTCAAGGAAATGATGAGCCACTGCTCTGATTTTCATTCTTTTGACAACTCTTTGTCAAATGTTTGTTCACTAATGGTTTGTTTAAAGTAGTTAAGCTGTAGCCTGATAAAACAAATAAAAACAAGTAGGAACAATATAAATATAATTTCAGTATTTACAAGTTTTTATTTTTTTCCATATTATGGGCCAACAGGAGTCTGCCAAATATTAAAATCACAGTATTTGCAAGTCCTCTTTTAAATGCTACTTTCTGCAACTTGCAGGCTAAGATATAGAGAGCAGATAAAAGACCTCCTGGCTGCTTGCACTCCAGCCACTACTTTGGAGTCTCTGGTAGGTAGGGGAGAACTTTTTCTTATTATTCAACAAGAATTTGTGAACACTGGTCAGTATAAGAGCTGACGAAGGCACTGGAGTGATTTGCACTGATTTTAGTGTGCTCTAACCCCCAAACGTCAGGGTTGTGTGCTCCCACCCCTACCTCAGAGGCTCTTGGAAATCCCCTGCACCTCTCTGTATTTTATGCATTGCCCAGGTTGCCAGTGTTGTAACTACAAGTCTGTCTATTCTTGAGTGATGAGAGTAAGATGCTCTGCTCGCTCTCCTGCCCCATCTCTAGCTCAACGCGGTGGCAAGAACTTTCTGGGCTCTCTTCTGCCAGAAACAAAACAATCATAGAATCATAGAATCCCAGCCTGGTCTGGGTTGGGAGGGATCCCAAGGATCACAGAGCTCCAACCCCCTGCCACAGGCAGGGCCACCAACCTCCAGGCCTGGAGCTACACAAGGTTGCCCAGGGCCCCATCCAACCTGGCCTTGAACACCCCCAGGGACGGGGCATCCAGGACATGTAGTTCCTTAAAACCTGCACCCCTTCCCCAAACAGCTTCATACCCATTCTGTGATCCAGACACAGACCACAAAAGCCTCAGTTCCTTGGGGAAAAATAGAGAACAAACCATCAAAATCCACCAGTAGTCGTAAGACACTAATGACATAGCGTGAATGACTGTAACTTTACCGAGAACACTGGAGTGATTTTGGTCTCAGTCCCATTCTGAAACTCAGTTTTGGGAATTTAAGCTTTTTATGAGTGTCTTAACATCAGTGTGAAGACAGACAACTAAACAACGTGGTGGAGTTAGGCTTTTACTTCTATTCTTGTGCCTGGCTTCCTAAATAAGAGTGAGATGGCTACAAATCTTTATGGATCTGGACCCAAAGCTTTTAAAACAATTATGTGCTTTTAAATTTTTTTTTTTCCTTTCCTCTAAGGTAGCAGTGATTAAAACATATTTATCAAATTTGCCAAAAAGCACTGAAGATACTCTTCTTAATCCTGGACAGATTCTGCTCTTGATTGACTATGACAGAACATAGTTTTAACTAATTATCTATCAACCATTGTAAACCACCTCAGCGTGAGAAAGCGCTTATTTTCTTTCAACCCTGTTTTGAAATTTGATTGTAGAGATAGGTAAAGGAGGTAAAGAATCCTCCCTTTGTGTGGAAAGAGGGGACTTTTTCAAAGGGAATTTCATAAAGAAAGTATGATTGACAGAGCAGTTATTAAGAGAAAGCTGAAGGACAACTTGAACTGGAGTTTCCTATGGAAAAGTGATGTACTCTAATTACGATACATATGGAAAAAGGCACATCAGAACACCTGGAGATTTTAAAATGACTAGTTTATCTACAAGATTTATTTTAGCCAAATATTCAGAAGAAACCGAATAATAATGCTACCACTAATTCTCACAACAGCAATTGTCATATGGGTACCTAACCCTGCTTTAGCGCCGGTTAATTCTGCATTTTTGGGTATTTGGTATTTATCACTACGCGCTGTGGGGAAAAACAGATGATTTTCGGGTTTTTGAGAAGACTAATGACTGCAGCAAGAAACTTCTGAAGAGTTCAGAAACTCAGCCCCAAAAACCTTCCACCAATTAAAGCAAAACTTGTGGTCTCATAAGCCAAGTCATTAACCGTGCAGCTTTACAGTCCAGTATGAGGGCTTGTACGAAAGACAAGGCAACAAGCTACAACCCGTCGTACAAACTACATACAGTTGGTTTGCTAATGGTGACAAAAGCCCCAGGAAGCATCAGGAGAAGCTGCGCTGATGTGCACACTCCACCAACCCCTAAACAAGGTAAAGGAACGCACGTGTGTGCAAGGAGGAGTTCGGAAGAGTCATGTATGTTTGGAGGTAAAAACCCTTTTCTTCGCAGCATCTGCTTGTCTCCCCGCCTTGCCACAAGCCCACAGGCTAAACGATTCGGACAGGGGACACACTGGTGCAGTATCTGTACCAGACTGCACTAGGTCTGTCAGGATTAACCTCCTCTGCCTGGTTTGGGTTAAATTATGAGGCTGGATGCTGCAGTTTCAGTACAAAATGTGACTTTTCAGGCAGCTGTCGCTTTCCTTCTTTTTGCTGCAGCTAAATACAACGCACTTATATATCCCCTTGTTAAATCATTTGATAAAGCGGGGGCCTCTTTGTCAAGCTTTATGTAATTATCTATAGGATCCTACAAAAGGGAATGGAGAAATCAGGCTACATTCCTCTAAAGGCAGCTGAATACTTTGGGTTGGAAGGGACCTCAAAGATCATCTAGTTCCAACCCCCTGCCATGGGCAGGGACACCCTCACCACACCAGGGTGCCCAAAGCCCCATCCAACCCGGCCTTGAACACCTCCAGGGATCCAGGGGCTCCCACAGCCTCTCTGGGCACCCTGTGCCAGGGCCTCACCCCCTCAGAGTAAAGAATTCCTTCCCAATATCTAACCTACCCCTGCCCTCTGTCAGCTTGCAGCCATCGCCCCGTGTCCTGTCCCTGCCCTCCCTGGTGACCAGCCCCTCTGCCATGTTCCTGTAGGACCCTTTAGGTGTCGGTAGGCCGCAATTAGGCCTCCTGGACATCTGTGGCTTTTTCCTAACAACTATTGTACTTCAGCTCTTTCCACCGATAAAAACAGAGTAAATGGACCTTGTTTGCCATCACGACTACTGATGTGATGGAGAGTAGCAGATACTGAAGGCCAGTCATACTTGTGTGCAGCACATCCCACTGTAGATCGCCTTTGGAGATAAAGGTGGTTAAAACCATCTAACACAAGCATCGGTGAGGCATTTTTTACATTTCTTCCTGGTCCTGGCTGCTAGAGGAGGCACACATTTCTGGAACCTGCTGTAAAAGGGGCATCCATAAAAGTAACACAGAACTTAAGCAGCCAGACACCGGTTCAGTTGCCACATGGACATATCCCTTCCGAACGAGAAATGATCGCCAAGCGTTTGTGAATACATGGAATTTTATGTGGAAGGGATAAGTACTCACTGCTTCAGGAACAGACTCCCTTTTCTAGCAATAAAACACTTCCCCCCCACTTCCAGTCTTTTTTAAAGACTCTTAACTGTGTATAAGGTAAAGCCTCACTTTTTAAAACCAAAATAGTGGCTTGCTCAAGAAATGATCATAAATGGTTAATACCGAGCTTTTCATTTTAATATCAGAAGTTTAATCAAATAGTTTCATAGTACACACTGTGAAAATAATATGACAATGATTAATAAATTCATGTTTCTCATATGTATGAAGCCGTTTAATATCCCAGGGCCAGAACCTCTCCTCCAGCTGCGTGAAGCAGCAGCTCGTGGT
The DNA here is from genome assembly GCA_020800305.1 of Porphyrio hochstetteri. Classification (NCBI taxonomy): domain Eukaryota; kingdom Metazoa; phylum Chordata; class Aves; order Gruiformes; family Rallidae; genus Porphyrio; species Porphyrio hochstetteri. The sequence goes on along the minus strand of CM036938.1, from coordinate 2,207,071 downwards.
AGGCAAGAGGTTGCCAGTTGCCGATCTGCGCGGCCTTGACTCAAGTCCTGGCATGGATTAGGGACGTCCCAGGCTGCCCCAGCCTAGACCAGCTGGGCTTGGCATTAGGAGGACCTTGTACCACGAATGGCTACATGGGGTTTTGCTTTGAGAAAAATGGCTTCCAGATTCGAAATTCTCTGTGGAATAGCTTTTAAATCCCTGAAAACCTGAACCGGTTGACCCTGGGCCATCCATTATGCACAAAAGTGGAGGAGGAAGAGACCAGACATTCTGGTCCATCATTTTTTCCAGTGCTGTTAGTGCTTGGAGTTGAAAGGTGTGTAACGCCGTGAGGGCTGGAGCCATTAGGAAGGTGCAGATAAGCAGTGTGTGCACCGCGAACACAGTGTTACGTTCTGCCGCATTCGAAAAACAGGTTGAATTTACTAATGTAATATCACAGTCATTAATTGTTAAATACCAAGCTGAAGTGATGCAGCAACCTGAGCCTTATCAACCATGCCAGATTCTAGCACCTAGACATTGCAAGGTCTGCAGTTATGATGGACTACCTGAGTTGATAACACATGGAATTATCTAAACAACATTTGCATATTTGTGTAATTATTTCCTAAGGTTAATTAGCTCCTGCAAAGCAGCTTGCCCTTTGAGACTGCTTACTGTGACAGGTTCACATATTTCCTGTTTCAATGCCAAATTTTACTTTTTTTTTTTTTCTTCTTTCTTTTTGTTTAAAGTAACCTGTTGCTGGAAAGTTACAGATGGGGTAAGAGCTGGAGGCCCCAAACTATGAGGGACTTCACTGGGGCAGAGCAGCTCAGATCCCATCTTAAACTTCTAGTTCATCAAAACTCAAAAAAAATTTAAATAAATTCAAATCAAGAAAATCAAATTAGTTTTAAGCTCCGGTGACAGCTCTCTCCTTTTACTTTGTTTTTTTAAATCAAGGAGTTGGAATCACATTTTTTTTTGTGACAAGTGAAAAGTGAAATGCATACAAATAGGGAAATATGCCATACAACTGAATAGCTTTTTAACAATTTACTTGAAGGTGGCTTCTATAATTACCGCTTATCACAGCAAAACAATTTCTCCTTCTAGCTCGATGAGCTACTGTAAACAAGTATGGTACATGTGTTAAATACAGGAGAACAGAACCACATGCTGGCTGGGGGAGTCAGAGGGATGGAGAGGGCTCAGAGGCAAACTTCTGCAATACCCCCATCCCTGCAATAGAAATTAAATATATATATTTATATATAAATATAAATACATCTATATTTACATATATATATTGGGGGTTGGACTTGATGATCTCCTGAGGCCCCTTCCATATATCTAAGTATAAAAATATAAAAATCTAACCTCGAAGCAGCAGCCTGCTTACAGAATCACAGAATAACAGAATAACAAGGTTGGAAAAGACCTTTGAAGATCATCGAGTCCAGCCATTCTCATCCTAAACTAAACCAGATCCCTAAGTACCTCATCTACCCTTTTTTTGAACACATCCAGGGAAGATGACTCAACCCCCTCCCTGGGCAGCCTGTGCCAGGCCACAACAACTCTTCCAGGGAAGAATTTTTTTCTAATGTCCAATCTAAACTTGCCCTGGCACAGCTTGAGCCCATTGTCCCTTGTTCCATCTCCTGTCCCCTGGCTGAAGAGACCATCGCCCATCTCTCTATAACCTCCCTTCAGGTAGTTGTAGGTGGTGATAAGGTCTCCCCTCAGCCTCCTCTTCTCCAGGTTGAACACCCCCAGCTCCCTCGGCTGCTCCTCAGAGGATTTGCCCTCCAGCCCCTTCCCCAGCCTGATTGCCCTTCTCTGGACACGCTCCAGGCCCTCCATGTCCTTCTGGTAGTGACGGGCCCAGAACTGGGCCCAGCACTCGAGGTGTGGCCTCCCCAGTGCCCAGTCCAGGGGCACAATTACTTCCCTAGACCTACTGGCCACACTGTTTTTGATACAAGCCAAAACAATCCATGATTAACATCGGCATCTTCTCTACAACAGGAGATATGTTTTCCTGTATGGAAAGCTCTGGTCTATTAGACAGAAATGGTATCCTCAAAGGTCTGAGATGAATGACAAGAGGACAGTCTGTTCTTGCTGGCAAGCAGCTCTTGACTGCCATAACCTGACACTTTGTGGTGCTCTTCGGTAATGGACCCAGGAATGATTAAATGGACAACACTGGGGACTTTCTCTGACTAGAGAGCAAGACTTTAAACAAGAAGTTAATATATGTATACGTATGTACATGTATATAGACATCAGAAAGCACGGGTGGTGAGCGTTGAAGACAAATGAGTGGGGAAGAGTTTAGTCCGTGGCAGGACTCATAATGCTCTAGACTAACTAGGTACCCAACAAGCCTGGAGGAACTCTGCCACTTGCTTTAACACCAACGGAGTTAAAACCAGCTCTTCAGACCTGTGAAGAACCCAACACACAGAGATGGGTATTTGGGGTTTGCCATCACTTAGGAATACCCCGTCTTGCCTTTCAGAGCTCCTGTGTCCTGCTCATGTCCTCCCATCACCTTCTTCTCCGCACCTGCCTTTAAGCATAGACCCCTCTTCACACAATTTCCATCCTTTCACAACATTAACATAAAAAAAATAGGGAGGATCAAGTCTCTTCTTGCCCTTCCTGGGGCACGACCTCCCCTTTTGGCACAGACCCTTCCCAGCAGCTGCCCCTCTCCTTCTCCTCCCCCAACAGCACCCTTATGAGTACTGAATGATGCTCATTGCTTGCTGCACGTCCCTCATTCCATCTGCAGATATTTGCCTGACATGAGACAAAAACTGTTTCACTAAGATGGAACACAACGAAACCATATGATGGTTTATTATCATCAGAGCAGCTTCAACACCTCAGTGCAGGACAAGGTCTCAGAGGCTTTGAACACCAGAAGGCTGGAACAGAAGCAAAAAAAACCCAGCTATGGTGACTTTTTTCCTCCAAAGATAGCAGCTGGGGTATGACAACCAAGGAAGAGGAGCAAGGTAAGAAACTGCAAACAGAAAAAAAAGTGGAAGAAAAGACCCCTCATTAATATTTTTCTGCAGCATCTGCACCTGAAAACATGACTTCAACGTGTCTATCTCAGGCCATTTAACAAGATTTGATCTTTAATGGAGAAATTCCAGTGTATTAGGAAGCACTCCAGCTACTGGACATTCTTTTTTTAACTGCTTCAATCACGGAATTTAGAGAACTACTGCACATGTATTTCTGAATGTTTCATACTTCAGCCTGGAGTACGGATTCCCAGGAAGCAGCAGGGCACTGTAACAACAGTAGGAATTGTATTTCTGCTTTGTGTACTGAAACAGGTAACACTAGTCTGTATGATACATTTATCTATCTATCTATATATAGATATATCTCATACACTAGTCTGTGTGTATGAGATATATATCTATTGAGAGTCACATAGAGGAAGGTGGGTTGGCTTTTGCAGGGCTCCTAAATAGTTGGATTTTCAGGAAGGATGGTGATGGACTGCCTTTTACGACAGGGTGAGTCCAGCTGCATGAAATGGGATGAAAGGAGGCTGCTTAGCAGGGCCTGTGAGGAGTGGCGGTGAGCAAAGATAATGAAGACTAAGTGGTGGGTCAAGGGAGTTATTTTAGCTGCCATGTCCTGAGTTGAGTGAGAGAGAGACAACTTGGGAAACAGGAGGGGAAGAGTTAAAATCATAGATGCTTCAGCCGTGGAAGTTTGAATGGAGGACACATTTCTTTCCTCACTCCTTCTACGGGCTCTGTAGGGATTTTATTTGCGTTAGAATCCCACTGCCCGGGAGGGTTTGATCAGCTGTGTAGGTGGCAGAGCAGGTTCATGGTCACCAAGGTCTGGTGTAGCTCTGTGGAGACACAGAGCGTTGAATCTGCAAAGGTTCTACACTAAAGGGATGCAAATGCATTACTCATTGAGTGATGCTATTTTACTCAACAAGTGTGTTCGTACGCATTCATAAACACATTTTTCCTTACATATAACCTTAGCAGGGATTAAACCAAGAGCCTTCTGATGTAAAAACACCAGCCCCTCCCGTGCATGTGGCAGGAATAACTGTGGAAATAAAAAGGCTGCATTGTCTTTCTAAGGGCACCTTCAGAGATGGGGGCACAATGCAACCTCCGGCAGTGGGTAGCAGCTGCCTTCGAGACAGAAGGAGAGACCGGGTATCACAACAGCTAAGTCTGGTGATTTGAGGAGCTTCAGATATAAATAGCACAGCCAAGGTTATTATTTGGCACACGCCTTCAGAAAGCAATATGGCAAAGTGACTTAAAGTTGCAGGTTTTTTTTCATAGGATGGCTCCCAGCCTTATTCCCAGAACTACTTGAGGTGATTCCGTGTAATTTCTCACGCCTGTTTTATTCGTGAAGGGGGCCAGCGATGGAAGTGTTCCAAATATTGCTCAGGAAGCCCTAGTAATAAAGATGTTGTGTGTATACAGTCAGCAGCAGAACGGAAGACCAGAAGGCTTATATATTGCAGCTAAATACACATCACACCAAGTTAGAGAGTAGCCCCACCTCCCAAACTCCCAGCAATTTATCAGGAAAGCAGGTAAATCTCAATGGACACGCTAAATGAGCAAGCGTGACAGGTAACATGCAATATCTGGCCTATCTAATAGCCAAATAAGAGATGGAGGGCAAAAATGCATTTGGCAGATGGGGCAATACTTAAATCATCACCATGGGTGCAGCAGGGATGAAGGGAGGAAGTGGTGATACCCACCATGCCACAGCGTGACTGCTGAGGTTATGTTTACGATGTCGACTTTCAGCTGAAGGAAGACTGATGCTGTCTAGCTGGGGTTTTCATGTTCTGTGTTTTGGCTGCTCCCCGGTGTCCCTGTTCTCCCCAGCTCCCAACTGCATTTACCATTTGAGATGACTTCGGATCCTGTCCCACTTTACCCTCTTCGGGCGCAACCTGGGCTTTCCCTGGTGACGGTGGATGGCACAGCAAGTCAGAGCTGTACCATGCACACATGGGAACAGAGGGAGCTCAGCTCCTGACCTGCCCTGGGGCAGCTGGAGGGAGTTACTTTTCCCCTTCACATCCAGGTTTACAGCACACAAGAGGAAAAAAACAGAGCCACGCCAAGCCAGAAAAGAGTTTTCCAGCTAAGCCCTTAACTAATACACCTCCTGACCAATAACCTAGAGCTACTTCTGAATGAAAAAGACCCAAACCCACCCTTTGCCTGCTTCCAAATTGCTCCAACCACCTCTGACAGGAGGACAGGGGATAGAACAAGGAGAAATGGCCTCAAGTTGCACCAGGGCAGGGTAAGATCCGATGTTAGGGAAAAGTTCTTCCCTGAAAGAGTTGTCAGGATGTGGAGGAAGGGGGTTGCCCAGGGAGGAGGCTGAGTCCCCAGCCCTGGGTGTGTTTAACAGGCAGGGAGATGAGGTGCTCAGGGATATGGATTAGCATAGGACAGGGACAGTTGGACTTGATGGTCTTAAAGGTCTTTTCCAACCCTGTGATTATGTGATTCTGTGCTCAGCGAGGAACCAGCCTACCTTGGAAATCAAAACCCTCTTTCCAGCCTTCTTGGCTACGGGACCTACCTCCAAGCCCTGATTTCAAATATTTCAAAGGGCAAACAGTGGCCTGAAACCACAGAGTGGTCATCAGCGCCCACAGCCATTCTTCACAGAGGTGCCGGCGGTCTTGCTGCATTAATGCATCACTGACCTAATGCTATGTTTCACTTCTGGCACAGGTAGGTCTTTACGGGTAGCCTTCAGACCACCTCTGTGTCAGGACCTTGCAGATGTTGCAAGAACACGGGAGCACTTTTTTACAGCATCACAGAATCACAGTGTTGGAAAAGCCCTTGAAGTTCATGGAGTCCAACCGTCCCTGTCCTGTGCTAAACCAGATCCCTGAGCACCTCTTCTACCCATCTGTTAAACGCACCCAGGGGCAGGGACTCAGCCCCCTCCTTGGGCAGCCTGTTCCACATCCCCACAACTCTTTCAGTGAAAAAGGGCTGAGATTTTGACAGGTGAAGTTTCTTAAGCTTTGTGTTTGCACCGAAAGTCTGACGTGATGAGTTTGGCTGCGCAAAGAAATAAGGTCAAAGAGGCAAACGTTACCCACCCGGCTCGATCTGCAGCAAAATCTTTTTGCACAGGGAGTATTGTATTTTCTATGCTCAAATCCCCCCCACCCCCCTTCCCTGCTCCCTATTTCTTGAGCTTTTCATTAGGAAAGTCAAGGCGCTTTGTAACTGGAAGGAGTTTGCTGTTTTTAAGTAGAACCCAGATCTCAGGCGGAATTAATGAAGTCTCAAACGTTATTATAGCATCAGCTCCCTGGTTAAAGTATCTGCTTGTCAGCCTGGGTAAGACAACTTTGTCAGGCTGTTGTTTCAGTCTGGATTTTCCTGTTATTACTTCTGCTGGAGTCTGGCATGTCCTGTCATCACCACCCAACCGTCTTCTGGTAAAGTGCAGGGAAGGAGACCGAAAAAAAAAGACGAAATTCAGGCAAAATCAGTTTCTCAGTAGCTCTTAATTATCATCTCCAGCAAATGCTTGGGGGTTGGTATTTTAAGTGACTTGTTGGTTTTGGGGTTGCTCTTTAGCGGTCAGTTGCTCCTTACTGAGCTGGAGAGTAAATGGTTACGAGCCTTCCTTCAGAACAGATTTCTGCCCCTGAGTATCTGCAGCATCCTTTTCAAAAAAATATAGGTTTCCTAATTGAGTAGGAGTCACCTAAGCAAATTATTTTGTCATTAGGAGAGGAGTGTGAATCAAGACAAATACGACATTTGTCTTTTTTAATCCGGGGACAAGAACATTGCTGACTCACCAAGAGGAAAGAGGTGCAGGAGAAGAGAATAGGAGGAAGGAGGGAAATGAACCAAAGGAAGTTTTATTTCAGAAAAAAGTAACTAATTTCCCTTCAAGCTCTCTGACAGTCATTTGGATTTTTGCTGTTTTGATGTTTCCCCACACACACCCCCTCCGCTTCATAAGACTTGCAAGGCTCCAGGTGAAGGAAGCCTGAATTGGAAGCAGCATCTTCTAGCAAAGAGCTTGGAAATCCTGCCTGGGGAAACTCATCAGACCAGAGCTGTAATCACAAATCCTCTGAGTGGTCCTGTCTGCATGGTTGTACCGTGGCTGTTGACAAACACCCGTGATGTTCACATGAAAATCACAGAATCACAGACTGGTCAGGGTAGGAAGAGACCCCAAGGATCACAGAGTTCTAACCCCCCTGCCACAGGCAGGGCCACCAACCTCCAGGCCTGGAGCTACACAAAGTTGCCCAGGGCCCCATCCAACTTGGCCTTGAACACCTCCAGGGACGGGGCATCTACCAATCCCTGTGCCGTGATGCCCCAAGCATCTGCCAGCCTCTGCGTGTGGACTTGTCTAGTCTATGTTGGAGAACAACTTCAGCAGTTTGGCTAAAGAGAGTGGAATAGGTAAAAAATATCCAGAGACTGGGCAACTGCATTTCAGCACAACGCTGCTGACATGTATCCCTACGTTTTGCGTCTCCTCATACTTTTCTTCCTTTCAAACTGCTTATTATCTGGAACTGGGATTCTGCCTGCTCCATGTTTCTGCCTAACATAACTGACGTCACCAAAGATGGCCTTTTAACAGAGTCACAGCACTGCAGGGGTTGGAAGGGACCTCAAGAGATCATTGAGTGCAACCCCCTTTTGTGTGATCGAATTATGGGAACAAAATCACAGAATCCCAAGGTTGGAAAAGCCCTTTAAGCTCGAGTCCAACCGTCCCTGTCCTGTGCTAAACCAGATCCCTGAGCCCCTCATCTCCCCGCCTGTTAAACACACCCAGGGCCGGGGACTCAGCCCCTCCCTGGGCAGCCTGGGCCAGGCCCTGACAGCTCTGCCAGGGAAGAACTTTGCCCTCCCAGCTGAGCTGACCCTGCCCTGGCACAGCTTGAGCCCACTGCCCCTTGTCCCATCTCCTGTCCCCTGGCTGGAGAGACCCTTGCCCACCTCTCTGCACCCTCCTGGCAGGGCAGGGGAGGTGGGGAGAAGGTCTCCCCTCAGCCTCCTCTTCCCCAGGCTGAACACCCCCAGCTCCCTCAGCCGCTCCTCAGAGGATTTGCCTTCCAGCTCCTTCCCAAGCCTGGTTGCCCTTCTCAAAGAGCATTTCTAGAACAAGCCATCAGGTTGTATCTTTGCAGCTGTCTTCCCTACCTGCCATGTCTTCTGGCAATTAATGTATTAACTGGGGACACACACACACTACACAAAAATGAGTACAATAATTCTAAAAAAATCATTATCTTCCTAAGACAATTAGAGAGAGACTGCACCAGTTGTTTAAATGATTGCATGAGTTTTCTGAACACAAAAACCGATTCCTTTCGAAACGAAGGCACCTGAAACACCCAAAAACTTCTAGTGGGAATCAGGCAGAAGCCTTATATTTCTATTTCCTAAAGTACTTAAAGGCTATTTTGCTTTCCATCCCTTTCAATCTGTTTATACATTGTAATGAGAAACAGACTATTTTTTTTTTTTACAACCACGCTATTGCAGGAAAAACAGCATTTTTGGCCAAGAAAAACGCCAATTTCCCCGCCACAGGAAACAATGAATCGAACAAACATCAACACATTGAAGTAAAACAACAACTTGGTGTTTTCATGAACAGCCACAGTTTCAGAACAAAGCTGCACCACGAAGTCTCTGTTACAGAGTTTATATCTCTCATGCAAGTGAAGCTAAACAGAATGGTTTCACCCCGTATTTTTCTTCTTGACGCCTTTGTCTCTATTTATTACCTACGTTCAAAGAGCAGTTATCTAAGCAGCAAAAGTGAGATTTAGCAGGCTCAGAGCTATTTGATTTCTCCTAATAAAGAGAGCAAAGTGCTCAGCGCTTTAAGTAAATTGATATACTATTTATTTAACGTAGAGTTATAAAGATTTGCCAAATTGCCTTAATACGTAGCGTGCTATAATTAACTGTATTTGAAGTAACTGCCATTAGCTTATAAAATAATTACCTAAACAGATGACAAACACAATCTGAAATTCAGATTTGTGTTTCTCTGCTGGTTCTCCTTTCCATCATCTGAGACATGGACTGTCGAGCTACTGAAGCCCTAATTCTGCTTCTCCCACTCGGACCAACCTCCGTTGGTTTTTAGTTTCGCAGCCACGTAGCCTAGGAAATGATCTTTAATCCCAACGAGCCACCAACCAACCAACCAACCAACCTCAGGGACTTGCTCATTTTACCCCTGGCTTGGACCCCGTGGCTCCCCAGCACTGACCATTTCGTTCAAGCAGGCTCTTTTCCACTCAGATTAGCGAGGGCATTGGCGCGGCAGCAGTGGGGCATCGCCGCCGCCGAAGATCATTAGACATTAGATCGCTAGCGATTTTCTTCTAAAGGCAGTGCCATCTTTTAACAACTCAAAACACCCAACTGCATAACAGACAGCTTGGCTGTATTTTAAATTAGCACAAATGCTAAAGCCAGGGAATGTAATTCTCAGGATATCAGAACAAAAGGTTCAGAGGGAGAGGGAGAAAAAAAAAAAGAAGGCTTCTTATATACCATAAGATTATCAGGACTAGACTGTCACATCGTGACCTTGCTGGCGTCTAGCTAATCTGACAATATTTGGCAGGGCATTGTTTCAAATCAATAACTAATTAACAAAGTACAAAAGAAGTTGTACTGTTTTTGAGGCTCCTTGTTAAAAATGGCTTTTGGTTGCACATGGGCAGAAAGGTCGCTTTTTATGACATCTTCGCGAGTCTTTCAACATCTTGCCACTGTCAGATTAAATTACTTTTAGCAATTAATTGTCATAAGTTAAAACAGAAGCACATTTGTTACAGCAGGTTGTCATAATGACATGGTGAGCAGTTGTTTTGATATGAACTTCTTCCACTGACCCTCTATCATATCTTAATTTTTTTGGTTGACCTAACTGGAAAATTGGGAGCAATCTTCTAACTCAGGCGGCACAGTCCGAACGTTGGGGGTCTTACTGAGATTACAGACTGAACAACAAGGGGATGGAAATTCCAGGGATAATGGAAGATCTTGAGAATAATATATATATAGTCTACAGAGTATGTAACCTATCACATCTACACTGCTGGGTGGGATAAGCAAAATAAACCCTCAAAAACCCATGTGGATGTAGCTTTTTGTTACTCTTACAAACGGTCCCTGACGCCACCATAATCCTTTATTAACCAACACCATTTGTTTGACCTGTTTTAAAGTGAGGATTAAGTAAGATTCAGCATCTGCAACTGGCACTCATTCAAACTGTTACTTAGCTTTGGAGGCTTGGACCTTATTGTGCTGCAATTAAAAATAATGTTACCCCTTGAGTTCCCTTTGTTAAGCTTCTTGGTATCATGATGCCCACATATTGCCTCTCTTTCTTACAGATTGCTCTTCCAACCTTTCTTGTCAAAAGTTTTTTATACTTTGCTGCAAAACATGACGTCAGGATGAAAACAGACAACAACACTAACAAACCACCCGTGTATTTGACAAATGCTACCCCCCATTTTGGCTATTTGTGGGGCTCTGCCATCCCACTTCATTACCAGAGCCTCTCTGGGGAAAAAACATCCAGTTTGCTCATCAATGGTGGTGCAGAGAGAGTAAAATTTACCAGAAAAAGACAGAATTATTGATTTAGCACCTCCTCCTTAGTGTCTCAGGTCTTTCTTCTGTGAGGGTTGTTACCTCTTGATATTTGGGAGACAAGAAATAACAGTGAGTGATTCAACAGGGGGTTGGACTTGATGATCTCTTGAGGTCCCTTCCAACACCTATGACTGTGATTCTGTGAGTGGCAAAGACAAGATGCAGAGTGTATCCACAGGGTGAAGCCAAGCAATGTGCTCATTAACGTACACAATGGCCATGTTAATGAAGACCTTAAGGAAAGTGGTGTAAAGAAAGCACATAATCCCCTGCATTGGGCTTGCGGGGCAAGGTTTTGGTAGTTGGAAGGCTGCAAGGGAGGCTGCTGTGAGAAGATGCCAGAAGCTTCCCCCTTGTCAGATTGAGTCAGCTCCAAGACAGATCTGCTGCTGGCCAAGGCTGAGCCCATCAGTGAAGGTGGTGGTGCCTCTGGGATAAACAGAGTTAAGGAGGAAGAGGAGTGAGAAGATGTGAGAGGAACAACTTTGCAGACCCCAAGGTCAGAGCAGAGGGAGGGCAGAAGGTGCTCCAGGCGCAGGAGCAGCCCTGGAGAAGACCCCGGTAAGGCAGCCCATCCCCTGCAGCCCATGGAGGTGCATGGGGGATCAGAGATTCTACCTGCAGCCCATGGAGAAGTGTGGGGGAGCAGATACCCCACGCTGGAGCAGGGGAGGAGTGTGAGGAGTCCTCCCCTGAGGAGGAAGGAGCAGCAGAGACAGCATGTGATGGACTGACCCCAGTCCCCATCCCCGTTCCCCAGTGCTGCTGGGAGGGAGGGAGAGGAACTGGGAGTGGAGGTGAGCCTGGGAAGAAGGGAGGGGTGGGGTTTTTAGGTTTGGGTTTATTTCTCATTATCCTACTCTGACTTTTGATTTCAATAAATTGAATTAGTTTCCCTGGACTGTTTTGCCCATGATGGGTGAGTGACACCTCCCTGTCCTTACCTCAGCCCACGAGCCTTTCACTGATTCTTCTCCCTGCTGTCCAGTTGCAGCGGGATGTGACAGAGCCGCTGGGTGGGCACCTGGCAGCCAGTCAAGGTCAACAGACCACACCTGCTATGGAATGTTCCAATGGTGCTTGGTCAGAGGGATAAATGTGGATAAACAGGAAAAGAGGAGCAGGGCTGGCTCCATCCCTCACTGGAGAAGAAAGAGACTGTGCAGAAGGTCAGACCCAGGCAACTGCAACACCCACCCTTAAGGCATCAGCCCCAAGAATGCCCTGGGTAAGTTGTCTCTGGCCCTAGGTGTCCTCTAGCAGTGGCTTAACCAGACCTTCAGGCTAACCAAGACTTTGAAAGAGCCCTGATTAGGGTTTGAACAGTGTTTAACAATCCAGATTCAACACGTTTTGCTATTTTTTTTTTGGTAGCTTAGCACTGCTAGTGCAAATGTTTCTACTCTAACATATTTTAAAGTTTAAGCCTTGTTTAGTAATAAAGCTGACAATGAGCAGTAAGAATTGATAGTTACCAGGTACCAGATGTCCTGGAAACCCACCAAGCTGTGATCACATTCATTGTGCCCAATGTCCCAGTACAACGCCAGAATACCCAAAACTGCCGCTTCACCAAGCAGCATGGATGAGTTTTTGAGGTGACAGTGCAGCTGTCTGCATGATCAGGCTTCTTCCAATGAACAACATTACATGAAAACCAGACAGAACTATCTTAAATACTCCACAATCCTTCATGAACAGGCTTGGGCAGGGTGGATGGGAAGCTGGACAGAGGAGAATCATAGAATCAAAGGGGTTGGAAGGGACCTCCAGAGATCATCGGGTCCAACCCCCTGCCAAAGCAGGGTCCCCAGCTCATATTGCACAGATAGGCATCCAGATGGGTCTTGAATCTCTCCAGAGAAGGAGACTCCACCACCTCCCTGGGCAGCCTGTCCCAGGGCTCCCTCACCCTCACTGGGGAAAAGTTCCGCCACATGTTGGTGCAGAACTTCCTGTGCTCCAACTTGCAGCCATTGCCCCTTGTCCTGTCCCCACAGACACTGAAAAGGGGTTGGCCAATTCCCCCTGCATCCCATACTTCAGATATTTATAAACATTAATAAAGTCCCCCCTCAGTCTTCTTCTCTCCAGGCTGAACAGCCCCAGCTCACTCAGCCTTTCCTCACAGGGGAGATGCTCCAGGCCCTTCATCCCCTTCGCAGCCTCCTCTGGACTCTCTCCAGGAGACCCCTGGCTGTTTGATCCCAGGGAGCCCAGCACTGGACACAACACTCCAGGTGGGGCCTGACCAGGGCAGAGCAGAGGGGGAGGATCACCTCCTGTGACCTGCTGGTCACTCTCCTCCCGATGCCCCCCAGGATCCCACTGGCTCTCTTAAGGACCTGGGGGTGTTGACACTCACCTGGACACGAGCCAGCAGTGTGCCTGGGTGGCTGAGAAGGCCAACGGCATCCTGGTTGTTGTCAGGAATAGTGTATCCAGCAGGACAAGGGAGGTGATCATCCCCTTGTGCTCAGCTCTGGTGAGGCTGCAGCTCGAATACTGGGTTCAGTTTTGGGCACCTTACTAAAAGAAGGACGTTGAGGTGCTGGAGCATGTCCAGAGGACAACAGAGCTGGTGAAAGGGCTGGAGAGCTAATGTTATGAGGAGCAGCTGAGGGAGCTGGGGTGTTCAGTCTGGAGAACAGAAAGTTCAAGGAAGACCTTATTGCTCTCTACAACTGCCTGAAAAGAGGATGTGGTGAGCTGGTGGTCAGCCTCTTCTTGCAGGTAACTAGCGACAGGAGGAGAGGGAATGGCTGCAGGTTGTGCCAGGGGAGGTTCAGGTCAGAAATGAGGAGAAATTTCTTCTCAGCAAGAGTGGTTTCCCATTGGAATGGGTTGCCCAGGGAGGTGGTGGAGTCACCGTCCCTCAAGGTGTCCAAGGAAGGGTTGGATGAGGCACTTAGGGACATGGTCTAGTGAGTGATATAGATGGTAGGGGGACGGTTGGACTAGATGACCTTGGAGGTCTTTTCCAACCTTAACGATTCTGTGGTTCTATGAATATGGGCTGAGGTTTAAGAGTTGAAGAGAAACTGGGGGCTTGGGCTTTGAGGCAACCTGCAGGTAATGCACTGGCCTGCAGATGAGGTATAGATTTTGGTCTGACTTTGAAATCATCAGTGTAGACAAAACCTTTCAAGAAGTGGTTGTGCACAAGGTTAATTTAACGGCTGCTCACCAACACCTTATAAAGCCACAGCCTTTTTAATTCTGCCATGTCCATTCTCTTCGAAACACACACTTGGCAAATAATCAATTTGAATGTCATAGGATATTTCTTCTCTTCCTGTGACTCAATAACTGCTTTGTAGTTTCAAACGAACGTTTGTGGACTGAAATTAACAATGTAGACAAAAACCCTTTCTTGCTGAGGAAATAAGGAGAAGGAGGAGGAAGGACAGGGACAACACTTGTATCCTCCCCATTATTAAAAAAAGGGCATGCCAGTAACATCTGGAGAACATCTGTGAGAACATCCTACTGCTGTACTGCTCTAAGATCCTTCAGCAAATCAAAGCAGATGATCTGGCTTGAGGAATTTCTTGATCTCTGAAGAAATGGTGAAGGTTCTGCTCAACAATTCTGTGTTAAAACTGTGGAGGAACATTGCTGTCTGCCTGGAGGGATTTGCATCTTTCAAGGTGCATTTCTGTAGCAGTACTTGTGCAAGACTGCATGGCATTAACCATGCTAGTAGTCTGGTGGGCTTCCTGGTCTCATCCACCTGACCCTACTTTTTGCAAGTGGATGATCAGCTGCAACCTGAGCAGTACTAAATGCCCTGTGAAAGTGAAATGCACCTCTCTTCACAATGTCCACAAAGCCTATCCATTCTTAAAATGCTTCTTTGAGGGCTGTGGTGGACTTCAGTAATGCAGAAGCACCGAACCACAGCAGCTGGAGACCACCTCTGCAGGTCATCTATCCAACACCATGCCCAACGCAGCATCAGCCACGACTGGTCACAAGTGCCGTGCCTGATACTTTCAACTGGAAGCAAAAAGAGCAAGAGCTGTAGCTGCAGTGTTGCAGAAGTGTAAAAACATATGTGGCTGAAGCTCCCCAGACCATAAGACCATGAGAAGGACATGGAGGTCCTGGAGCGTGTCCAGAGAAGGGCAGCCAGGCTGGGGAAGGGGCTGGAGGGCAAATCCTCTGAGGAGCGGCTGAGGGAGCTGGGGGTGTTCAGCCTGGAGAAGAGGAGGCTGAGGGGAGACCTTCTCCCCACCTCCCCTGCCCTGCCAGGAGGGTGCAGAGAGGTGGGCGAGGGTCTCTTCAGCCAGGGGACAGGAGATGGGACAAGGGGCAATGGGCTCAAGCTGCCCCAGGGCAGGGTCAGCTCAGCTGGGAGGGAAAAGTTCTTCCCTGGCAGAGCTGTGGGGCTGTGGAACAGGCTGCCCAGGGAGGGGCTGAGTCACCATCCCTGGGTGTGTTCAAAAAAAGGGTAGATGAGGTACTTAGGGATCTGGTTTAGTTTAGGATGTGAATGGTTGGACATGATGATCTTAAAGGTCTTTTCCAGCCTTGTGATTCTGTGATTCTGTGATTCTGTGCATTTGAGCCACGGTGACATTGAACACACTCTACAGAATTCCTGCAGGTGACTCCCACTGCCAACACTAACTCACATCCAGCATTTCCATATCATAACCTCTTCTTTCCAACTTTTGTTGGGGGTCTGCAGACCCCCAGTGCAATCAGGCATCGGTGACCTTCTGCAACTGCAGCGTGTCTTTGCAGAGCCTAGCAGAACTGAATTTTGACTGGTCCCTTTTTCTGAGGGTAGAAACTGGCATTGTGTCATAGGGTTGTCAACAAACCACATTATGGTTGCTCACCACATCTGTAAGAGAGTGACAACAGCATCCCACCCCAGCCCTGATGCTGCCTGGTGCCCATCGGGGTAAGAAAGCATCAAGTCTCCCAATTGGCTGAGGTAGCTCAAAAGAGGAAGGGAAATGATGTGGTAAAAGAACATAATGAACAAACAGCCAACAGCAGCAGAAAGAGTCCCAAGACAAGTGGATTCCATGATGAAATCAGAGAGTGGGGAGGCCCTGGCACAGGGTCCCCAGAGAAGCTGGGGCTGCCCCTGGATCCCTGGCAGGGTTCAAGGCTGGGTTGGATGGGGCTTGGAGCACCCTGGGCTGGGGTGGGGTGTCCCTGCCCGTGACAGGGGGGCATGGGGCAGTCTGAGGGCCCTTCCCACCCATGCCAGTCTGGGGTTCTACAATTTTAAGATCTGTGAGGGTGATGGAGCCCTGGGACAGGCTGCCCAGAGAGGTTGTGGAGTCTTCTTCTCTGAAGCTATTCAAACCCCCCTGTGCAATTTAGGCTAGGTGATCCTGCTCTGGCAGGGGGTTGGTCTAGATGATCTTCTGAGGTCCCTTCCACCACCTAACACTCTGTGATCTATCACAGCAAAAACTCCTCTGCCCACTTACAGCAAAGCAGTCAGAGCCTTCAACAGCACCCAGCATCCAAGAGCTAGACACGCCTCAATGAGAAGGGCTTCACACATGGCCAAGGTCTTCACTGTTAAGGATGTGAAAACAACCAGCAGCCATCAAACCTTCTTGGCAGCTGGTGGAAAGGACACATGATGAATAACATGGTCCTGTCATCAAATGTGTGTGCTCATTTTTCAAACAAGTACCCAGAGGCTCAGAGAGGTGCTCAGCGAGGTGGAATGTGTGAGGGCACTGACTTACCATAGGACAGGAACACAAAGTTAATTGTGGAACCTAAAAATCTTTCAGATCTACTTGCACAGTATAAGCTTTGCTAAATTTCTTCATTAGTTACTGCTCTAACTTCAAAAGAATTCCTTGGCAAGCCAGATGCCTACAAGAAATAAATACCTGTCTTCTTAATGTCTCAGACAATTAAGGCTCCTGCTTTCCCAGGTTAAGAACGGGGTGGCTGTGACACCAGTAAGTGATAGTGTCAATTGCCCACTTCTCTAGGATACAGTCTGAACCTGCAAGATCCATGAAATCAGGTTATTCAGTTGCATGGCAGGTGGAAGAGACAGGAGTGAAAAACCTTCCTCAAAGGAAACACCAGTCCCCAAGAACAAGCACACTGCTTATGAAGTACCAGATACACGGATTAAATCCTGGATTTTGGTAAAAAAGAGAAAACCCCCAACTTTCCAGTCTTACATACCCCATACCTACACGTGCTACCTCAGCTCCATCTCTGACGATCTGCAGGATGCTGAACACGCAGCAATGTGTAGCTCTGGTGTGCTTCAGTGTGCACACACATAGAATGGTTATGGTCAGAAAAGACCTTCAAGATCATTGAGTCCAACCATCTATCCAGCCCTACCAGGTCCAACACTAGACCATGTCACCAAGCACATCTACCCATCTTTTAAACACCTCTGTGGACAGGGACCCAACCACCTCCCTGGGCAGCCTGTGCCAATATCTGACAAGCCTTTCAGTAACGATTTTTTTCCTAATATCCAACCTAAACCTCCCCTGACACAAATTCAGGCCTTCTCCCCTTGTCCTGTCACTGGCTACCAGGGAGAAGAGACTGACCCCCACTTCTCTACAACCACCTTTAGGTAGTTATGGAGAGCGATGAAGTCTCCCCTCAGTCTCCTTTCCTCCACACTGAACAACCCCAGCTCCCTCAGCTCCTCCTCATCAGGTTTGTCTCCTAAACCCCTCACCAGCCTTGTGGCCCTTCTCTGGACATGCTCCAGCATCTTGATACCCACATGCACTTGTGTGTGTGTTGGGGGAACTGCCCTGTGTCATTCACAATGCACTGTAGGTATTGGTACTGACTCATACCTAAGTGATACTAAGCAGCATGTAAGGTGCAAAGCAATCTTTTGGGCCACAGCAACTCTTCCACTCACCCCTACAAGGACACAACCAAACCAGATGTAATCTTTTTGCTGGTTTTTCCAGAGATCACAGAATCACAGAATCGTAGGGGTTGGAAGGGACCTCCAGAGATCATGGGGTCCAACCCCCCTGCCAAAGCAGCTCCCCAGCTCATATTGCACAGGGCGGCATCCAGATGAGTCTTGAATCTCTCCAGAGAAGGAGACTCCACACCCCCTGGGCAGCCTGTCCCAGGGCTCCCTCACCCTCACTGAGGAAAAGTTCTTCCCCATGTTGGTGTGGAACTTCCTGTGCTCCAATTTACAGCCATTGCCCCTTGTCCTATCTCCACAGATGACTGAAAAGGGGTTGGCCAATTCCCCCTGCATCCCATTCTTAAGATATTTATAAACATTAATAAGGTCCCCCCTCAGTCTTCTTTTCTCCAGGCTGAACAGCCCCAGCTCACTCAGCCTTTCCTCACAGGGGAGATGCTCCAGGCCCTTCATCCCCTTCGCAGCCTCCTCTGGACTCTCTCCAGGAGATCCCTGGCTGTTTGATCCCAGGGAGCCCAGCACTGGACACAACACTCCAGGTGGGGCCTGACCAGGGCAGAGCAGAGGGGGAGGATCACCTCCTGTGACCGGCTGGCCACACTCTTCCTGATGCATCCCAGGATCCTATTGGCCCTCTTAGCCACCAGTGCACACTGCTGGCTCATAGCCAACCTGTCATCAACCAGGACCGCCAGGTCCTTCTCCACAGAGCTCTTCTCCAGCAGGTCACCCCCAGCCTGTACTGATTCCAGCAGTTATTCCTCCCCAGGTGCCAGACTCTCCACTTGCTTTTATCAAACCCCATCTGGTCTCTCCCTGCCCAGCTCTCCAGCCTGTCCAGGTCTCTCTGGATGGCAGCGCAGTGTCCTGCCTGTCAGCCACCCCTCCCAGCTCTGTATCATCAGGTACCTGCTGAGGGTGGATGCTGTTCCCTCATCAAGGTTGTCAATGAAGATATTAAACAAGACTGGATGCTTAGCAACCAGGAGTAATACCTTACTAAAAGCTGACACTTAGCTGGGTGCATGATGGTGAACTACACATCCCTCCTGCTGTGAGATCTAACAGCACGATGGCACCTGGAGCTCATGCAACCCTGATCTGCAACCCCCACAACAACAACACTCAGCAGTAAGAGGAGAAGCATGGTTATGTTTGTCCAAAGCTACCAACCCAGGGATGCCCCCTTCCTTCTGAAGAACATGTCCAACACAGCTGTGATACTTTTCTCACACCGTTCTTTTGCTTAAAGTACCAAACTAGAACTTCACAAACTGTTCCTTTAAAGCCCAGAAAAACTTAAGGCTACACAGTGCACACTGCTCTTGGTAGCCTGAAATGCAACTGCATCTTACTTTATTCAGTAGTTTCCCTCCAAGCAGTGCCATCTATTGGGAAAACTCACTAAAACTCAAGTATTATTTGATGATAAAGAAAATATACCTCATTGTGTATCTACAAATTCACTCTTGCCAAGCACTGATCAAAAAATACTGAGAAAGAGAATCAACTGTTAAAAAATGAAATGCAGAAGAGCGTGGCTGAACAGGGGAGAAAACCTGCTGCCCACACCACCAACCACAAAAGAAATAAAAGCAAAAAAAAAAAAAAAAGTAAAAAAAGAAGGCATTTCTGATGAGTTTGGCATCCCCTCTCAGCCAGGGACAGAAGGATAAAAGTAAGGATTCAGCTGAGAGAGGAAAGTCTCTCAAAATTGGGACATACTGTAAAACAAGACTACTTTAGGTAAGACTTCTGCCTGGACTGTATGTAAATGAAGTTAGCAGCTCTGAAGTTGGTAAAAGGTAGTTCTTGGGGCATGCTGATCAGCTACAGAGTTCACTAAGGCACAGCAAGAGCGGAGGTCACGACTCCATCCTCCTCAGAGCTCGCAATAAGGTGTATTTCTCTGCTTGTAAAGGATGACAATGAGCTGGTTAAAAAGACAAACCTTGTTCCCAAGGGGCAAATAATTCAAAATAACACCACGCAGTAATCCTTCACTCAGAAGGATTTTAAAATGTAAGGAATGAAAGGGCTGTAAATAATGAATTTTTCAGATCACCAGCCCAATTGCTGCCCAGGAACTGGTGGATTTGTTCCTGGGCAGCTCATTGCACATTCCTCCATGCCACTGTTTCCTCCACTACTTCTAGCCCCTGTGGCAGCCATCACTGCTGCAGGCAGCCAAGCAGACTGCAGAGGAACTACCAGATTTATCCTAATCCCGAAAGCTAGATTTTCTTTTCCTATTTTTTCCTGAATATTCCCTTTGTTTTCAGTAGCAGTTGAGGTGAAAACAACATCCTCCCACCGCATCCTGTGCCCCTGTTCCTTGTCTGCCGACATCCATTTCCCAGGACTCCACAAACGTTTTCCTGACCTCCGTGCATCATGGTACAGTCCTCACACCCCCTCACCCAAAACCTGTGAATACTTCTAGGTGTGGGGTCCCCACAAGAAAAGGTTTATTCTGCAACAGCACCATTCATTTTAGGATGTATGCATGTAGTTGTGTCAGAAATTAATTTTCACCATCTCTCACTCTAGCACGGCCCTTGTGGCTCACTGGTTCCCCAAGAAAAGAAACCACAACGTAAAGAACCGCTCAGGTTTTGTGAAAAGGTGTGTGTGTTGCCACTTGAGCCCCTGCTAAATTCTTCCTTCCAGTTTTCCCAAACCCAGTGAAATCTAGCATCAAAAGGTGCAACTGTGTGCAGTCAGCTAGAGGGTATAATCCTCAGTTTGGATATGGGCTAAGGGGATACTGTGCTCTGTTTTTTGCATGATACATGATAAAGGATTCTTGCAGAAAGCAATCCGTACTGGAGGGAGGATGGAGCAGATGACCTGTGAGGTCTTTTCAGTCCTTCACTGAGACCTCTCCTCAATCAAAGTCACGCTGTATCCGAGCACAAGAAGTTTCAATAATTTTATTCACCTTTGCCTTCAACAAGTAGCTCTGCTCTCCGCTGAGCTGGTTTTCTTTACCATTAGCTCACTAACTGGCCAGGTTTACCAAGCCTAAATCCCGCCTGAAAGGAAAGAGGACTCCTCTGACCTTTTTGAGCTCAACGGGAGCACCGCACAGCTCGTGGTGGGAGGAGAGATGCAAGCTGGTTCTTTCTTTTGGAAACTCACACGGCTTGCCTCACGTTTTAGGAGCCGGATCACACAATGCACATTTTGTCGGCATCACGTAATGAAATGTTTGAAAGACACCAAAGCTGGATGGCCCCGATTTATTCCTTTCCTTTGATTAAACCACACTTGTGAAACGCAGAACAAAGGGAGGGTACGGCAGAAAGAAGAGCCACTAGTGCTCTTGAAGAGAAGCAAAATCTTCTTTCAGTGATTATCCCTGTCTCTGATTTCTCACTTACTCGAGGAAAAGAAGACAAATATAACTTTTCCAGACTCGTAGATGCAAAACATACCATAAGAAGTCTTTACCACCTCGGGATTTTTTAAAATACCTGATTTAACTGCACAGGCTAAATAGCCTACACATATATTATTGAACACTGCCATAGATTGGACTCTGCATACTTTGACTATTTAATCTAAGACTCCTGCTCGCTGTAGTATCTATAGAAAGAAATACGACATACACGTATGTGCCCTGTTATACTGACATCACAACAGGAACCCAAAGCTTCTGTGACTCCTTAGGAGTGATGCAGAGGCCTAACTGTAGGTGCTCAGTGCCATTTTAGATGCTTGGGAGTCTTCTGCTTGGCTTCCAGCTGCGGGGTCAGGGTGGTGCAGGTTCTCTGCTGGTGCAGGTCCTACAAGACACTGGGACAGATCTCTCTAGGGCACACGAAAGGTCACGGCATGTTTATGCTCCAAGTCCCGAATTTCAGCCTTTTGCTAACTTTGAACACCCAGCAGGGCAAAGAACAATAGGACCATGGTAGTTTCTCTGCAGTTCTCATGAGTTTTGCATTTGCTGGCGTGATTTTGCTGTTGCTTAGAAGTGAAAGGTGGTGCAGAAGCAGTAGGAAGTAGTGGGCTTTAAAAGGTAAATACAGGCGAAGTAAAACCACATGTTGCTTCAGACGTGCAGGTAAACAACTCTGGAAGTTGTAAGAGGGGTTAAAAAAAAAAGAAAAAGAGAAAAAAAAAGAAAAAATAAATAAAAGTATTGCAAAATAAACATTGGCCTGCAACTCTGGAGGCTTGGGTCCTGATGCCCAGGGTCTGCCATGGACTTTCTCCATGCTGGAGCACACCCCTTACCTCTTGGGAGCCGTCTGCCTAGCGCTTGTCATTTTGTCTCTTCTGGTGGAATAAAGGGCTTATTAGCTCGGTCTCAGCAGCACGCTAATGCAGTCACACAGGCTCTGGACAGGAGCGGGCGCACGGCCGTGCCAAGTCACAGGGTAAGGCAGAGAGGGAGCCTGCATCTGCCCAGGGACGGCCGCGGGGCCAGACCCGTGCAGCTGGCGGGAAAACAGCTCCATCTCCAAGGCAAAATAAACCTGCCATGCCGAAAGGTCGCCCCGCAGAAGCGGACACTCGGCGGTGACCTTCAGCCAGGCAATGCCTCGGTTCAGCCCTACCAAACAATAAGCAGAAAGGGCACAACCAGGCTTGCAACGCTTGCCAGGATTTCCTGCCCAGCAGCAGCCGCCGCGTACTTAGCCGCGTATTAATAAACCTGCCTTTTGCCGCTTTTCTCCCCAAATACTGGCACAAGTTATCCTGATGCATCCATTTTTAGTAAAACAAATTAATTAGCTGCGTGTGATCCTTTTTATTTTTTTTTTTTCCTTCCTATTTAATCTCTGGCAGAAAAACGGGAAGAAATTATTTATGAAAAGTACGTTACGTCCAAAATCAATTTCATTTCATTGAAGCGCCGTTCGTATAAATAGAGCTGCTCTGCCCCGTGCTGTCGTAAAAATAATACTTGCAGTGAGAAGTACTGAGGAGGCTAAGCTTGGCGGAGAAGAATGGACACAATTCCTCACACACAAGGCTAGAAAAGGCTTTTTTTTGCCCAGAAAACCTGACCCCATCGGTTGGTCTGATAAAAGTACCTCTTCCTTCCCTCTACTTCTTCCTTAGTTGCCTCTTTGATATCCTTCGGCTACTGTGGATCGCAAATTACTGTCATTATAAAATTAGGCGATTTATACTTTTTCCTTTAATAACGTTTCAGAATCTATTCAGTATACTTGTTTAAGTGGCGGGCGCTCTTTAGAAGGGGATAAACACTGATTTACATTTCTAAGTGTCTTTTAACGTAGAGAAGACGCCGTCGATGTGAAAATCTGTAGGGAGTGGGAGATGGCTTGGAGGACGGAGGGAATAATCATGTCCCATTTAAGCCTGTATGATCTGTTTCCATAGAAAAAGGTTAGAGATCAACAAATTCTCAGTTTAGTTCAGTAATAAATGAAGGTTGGCTAGTTTCTGGGGGGAAGCGTTAGCCAGTATGTACAGCAGCAGCCTCTGGTGGTCTAAGAAAAAAATGGTAGTATCTATAAGTAAGGACAGGGATATGTTTTTTAGAAGGATGTATGTACATACTTAGCTGTTTGACTCAATCCTCCATTCGACACATTAAAAACCAGATGCTTTTGGAACGATCTGCTGGCAATATGCTTGTTAAAACCCGAACAGTACGAGTATTAAAATTCATACGCGTTCATTAGCATGTTATATAAAAAGTAAAATGCTTTTGTTTAATCGTTCCGTAAAGTGTTATAGTCAATGCTGATTATCAAGAAGTTGTTGGGTTTTTTTTTTCCCCTTGGTTTGCACCGACAAAAAAGGAACCAAATTTGTAAGATTGTTACTGAATTGATGACATTTTCTGTCTTCGCTCGTGAATTCAGTTGGCAGATGTTTTCAAGAACAAAAAATTCTGCCTTATTACAAAACATATTAAGCAGGCTTTTTTTCCTGCCATAATGTTTGACATGATGTTTATTGCCCAGACCAAATTAGTCCCTTTAACAAGCTATAATGTATGCCAGAAAGTACATTATTTCATAGTTAAGGAAACTTCCAGCATGAAACAATAAGTACTTTGATCTTTCAAGCAGTATGCTTAATGCACTACACACTCCCAAAGTCGTTTTTATTTGTACTCATTTTGTGCAAGAAAATACAGTGCAATTTGAGATTCCGTATTTTAAGACTCTGCTTTTACATATTCTTGAGTATTCTGGGTATTTTTTATTTCCTCTCTATGGAAATAAAGTCAACGTAACATGGAAGAGTTAATTTTTTTCCGCTTCTGGGAAAATTTAACTGCACAAGTGGGAGTATTATCCGGACAGCTTCCACTTGTTCAAACAGCATTTCCTCATTGGATCACGCCAGATTTCCATGACCCTATGACAACACGGCCTGGGATATTTATTCCTACTCCTTAACACCCTGGAACAATTTCTCCAGAATATCTGACATTGTAAACTAAATTTCTCTCAACATTCTGAGGATGCCTTTCCTCTAGTCTCTCTGCACCAGCTTTCCCTGCTTCGCAAAGGCGACTAAGGCTTGCTCAAGTTTCCCAAAACTCTTCAACGAGCTTATTACGAAGCAGATACCACCCTTAAATACTTCTGCGGAGCGACAGAATGTTTTATTTCAAGAACCCAGTGAGTCAAACCCATATTACACCACACAGTTTAAGCAAAGATTGCTAAATTGCTGTTTGAGGTCACCCCAGACCAGCTCCAATGCCACAAACCCAGCTGCCTGTGGTTGTCTGGCAGCAAGTCCCAAGGCACAAATGAAGGGTGATTCCTGCAGAACACGTAACCCTACACACATCAGCATGGGAGGCAAGAAATACATTGCAAATATGGCACTGCACCCTTCTGTCTGCACCTGGACAGACAGACAACCGTGTCTGCGGCCAGGAACGTGGAGTAGGGCATGCTGTGCTCACAGCTACTCTTGCAACCACCTAAGGACTTAGCAGTTCTGCCCAGAAGAGTAAATGGCACCCGACTGCGGGTACAGTTTTGTTTCATAAGCCAATAAGCAAGTAAATGGCAATAATTTATCCTGCCACACACCAAAGCTGGGATGTTTCCTGTTCTGTTTCAAAAACCTCCCTGTACTAAAGCCCCAACCACCCAACCAAAGAACTATTTCCGAATAAAACACCAAGTGCACCAGAAAACCTGATTTCACTGAATCCACCCAGGAAAGGAGACCACCACCCACACTCTTCTTCAAAACTTATGCTGCTACTTCCCTTGGTTTGAAGAAAATCAAGTAAGGGGAATGCCAACAGTCATATTTGAGGCACAGAGCTGTGCAAAAAAGAAAATGGGATGGAGTCATGCGTTTTATGTTGCCGGTATCAAACCTCCTGAAGGCACATTCCATGCCTCATCAACAAAAAGACCCACGAGAAGGTGGAACTGCTAAAAAGGTGTCAAAAAAAGGTCCACTTTCAACAGGGGACACGGGCCCAGCGTGCTGACCTAAGGCCTTTCTGGATGAGACTGCAACATCTTCCACCGGCTTCTGATGGACCTTGAAGAAGCCTGGTCATCCTTCCTAAGGAACTGGGTCTGGCTGTCTGGGCAGAGTGGCACCTCTCACAAAGAGCAGTGGGTAGAAAAACCAGTGCTGTGTTGGTGACTTTGAATATGTATATGTGTCCTTTTGTCTCCCGTGCTCATAGCGAGCTACTTCTCAAAAGACCCAGCGATATTTATGGTATTAGCGATAATCTCGCATCCAGGTTACAAACACTTTAAGCTGGCCTGTACAGCTCAGCTGTGCTTCTCCTAGGCACATTTTCATGCTAAACCACAATGAACGACAACATGTTAAAATTTAAGATGGTTCTAACATGTCTTTTTTGTTTTTTTCTGGATTTCACCCTGTTTTGCACCAGAAAGGCAGTGTACAATTCCACTGTTTTAACTACCCAGTGGTGTCTCTGACACGTTTTCCTGTTGAATGAAAATGCTAACTTTCATAATAAGGGCTTTGGAAATTGCATGACTCGGTCTCGAATGTATAATGCATAGTATGTATATGAAGCAGAATGTGTCAAAGTGCAAATAATATTGTTTGTGCCCCCTGCAGAATTAGAAATCCTCGGGTAGCACTGTTATAACGATCCCATGCTGGTAGCATTACAAAGTGCAAAGGTTCACTGAGTAAGAAAAGAGCAAGGGACAGAGTTTCCTCATTACACCATTCTCAAACTATTCTAGCTTAAATATTTATTAAGATATTAATAACTCCCCTCCTTTATCTGCCTTCAGAAGTTCAGCTGAAACACAATGGATGGCTGCTCATATGAAAACAATACATTATAGGGTAAATCTGCTACCACACAAGATGAACACCGGTATTTTCCACAATACAATATTAATTCAGCAGGTAATATGTTAAACTAGCAGGCTATAACTACTGCCTCCCCAGAATAAGACAATATAATACAATAAATGCACGCATGACATGTGAAGCTAATATGTTGCCTAAGCTGCGCTAGGAAGTGTTCCTTCGGTACACCTCCGCTTATAAGCCCATTTTTATAAAGTCTTCCTTAAATCACTCTTTTTCTTGATAGCACCAGTGGGTTCCTCTGGGGTTTATTTGAAGTTTCCCTTTGAAATTAGAAAGGAATGTTTTGTAACTCTTCCAAAACTTCACATTCAGTAAGTGACAAAAACAAAAAAAATATCGGTAGGATAAAGAGCCAGGAACTCTGTATGAACTCTGGAACACCATCTCGGTAGTGTGTTTGTTTTTAAAAAGGAGCATGCTATTTGTCAGCCAACGTGGACAGCAAACATACCCGTGCATCATTACAGAGGGGCAAAGAAAATCTGAAAGCCACTTACTCTAATGTACATCTGCATCGTTTCTTTTTCTTTTTGCGGGTTTCGATACTTCTCATAGAAGTCACGTCGCTTCTTTGTTTCCTTCTGGATTTTATCTTTTCTTTCTCTCTTTTCTGCAGGTTCATCTGAGCTATCAGAAGACGGCTGTACTTGGGCTTTTGTCTTCTCCACTTCAATGTAGTTCTCATTGGGATTCAGTACTATGACTCCATAGCCTTCCTGTTGCAGGAGAGAGAGACACACACACAGAGGGAAAAAAAAAAAAAAAGAAGAAATGAGAAAAGGGAGATTCAGCACTTGAAAATACTTTGTGTTTACTTTAATGCTTTTAGAAACTTTTGTATTTATTTCACCAAGTTCACACAACATGATTTGTAGAAGGGTATTTGGCGAATGTTGTTTGTTTCGCTTCTGTCATTAAAGGGATATTGATGTGTGAATTTGTGTCTGCGTGTGCAGTTACGCTCCTACACATCCCTTGGCGTCAGGGAAGTCGCCTGTTTTACCTTTAAAATAATTTAATATGTTGTTTTATTCATAAGCACTTTATATGACTTTTTCAGAAAACCATATGAGAACTAAAAGCAAAATATTATTTTAGGAACTCTACGTAATGATGAATAAAAAGCTTTATACCCAGCCAATAAAAGCCCTTTAAAAAAAAAAGGATGGAGGGATTTTATATATATATATATGTGTGTGTGTATTTTAAAGAAAGCATCTGAAAATTATTCGCATAGCAGTTCAAAATAGTAAACCCTTTTGTCTAGCTGACAACAAGCGTACCATGCAGAAGCCAACAGCGGCACTAACAATGAATCAATACCAAAACTGATTCAGTGGCACTGCTTACAAGTCAACTCTTTTACCGTGGGCATGACTTTCAAGTACATCTTTAAATCTGCTCTAAAACTTCACTGGGATTATGTCCCGTATTCAACAAACCCAGAGAAAATTCGTGACCTACGGGATGCTTTTGAGCGTACCAGCTGCATTTTTGTGCCTCAGAAAATGAGCTGGTTGAAAAATACATGAATTTATGAATGAGAAATAAATCTTAAATAAATCAGCCAATCATTTTATTATGATTTTTTAAATGATGGCAAATCACACAAGAATTGTAATATTTGTGGAAGATATAATCGCAAGCGCAGGGAGAAAAGAGAAGCACGTGCATGTGACAGATGAGTCCTTAAAGTTACCACGGGTTCCCAGTCAAAATCAAGCCGCCCTTTAAGAGTATATTTTAATAAAGACTTACTTTTTGTAAACGTCTATATTAATTGTCTAACCGAACAGCTTTATTCCAGCTTTTCACTCGGTGCTTCGTCTTGCGCTTGGGCTAGGCACGAGGATCAAAGAGGTCCCCATACCTAGTTGGCCAGAGCAAACCAAGCCCACACCAACAAAAGATACTTTATTTGGGCTCGCTTTATTCTAATCTGTAGAGTCATTCACAAACCTTGTAGCGCATTGTGGCCACTGTCAGGTAGACAGATTGTCACTCGGTGATTTTCTACAGTTGGACACACTCGGCTAGTTATCAAAATCGCATCTGAAGGGAGTTCCTACCCCTCGTCCTTGTGCCCTTCTCAAACGTCTGCCGTAGCTTCTCCTCCCACCAAAAACCAAGTTAAAGGGCACGGTTGCACTCTGCTAAACAGGGTGAAATAGAGGCATTCAGGACACTGTCTCGGGCGTAAGGGACGTAGTCAAAAAAGGTCACCACAGGCCAAAGAGAAAATTGCCTCCTCGCTAGACGCGGCGCCGTGAGTAAGTGGTCTCCTGTCACGCCGCTCCCCTGCCCTCCCCGCTGAGCGAACCGAGCCAGGGCGAGCACAAACAAACAGGCAAATAAAGACATAAACAAGGGAGGAAGGGCAAAGGAAAACAGAAAATCGAAGAAGACAAAGTTAAAAAATCTAGCCTCGCCACCGCTGGTCTCGCTCACACGCCAACGCCGTGCTGCGAACATGGAAAGTCTCCAGGTTGGAAAATTCAAAAGCCCCAACACATCCATCGCAGGGGAGACTACCACTTACAAGCGCTCCTGAACTAGGATGAAAGGATGCTTTTTCAGCTCTTTTGAGCTCCGCAGAGGCAAAGCAGGACCAAGTTTTCGTGGTACTTGGCAGGTACCTGGTGGTTTTGGGGCTCTCTGCGTGCTTCGTCCTTCTTGACCTGCTCTTTCTGATGTTCTGCATATCTATTTGCTTTGCCAAATGCAAAATTCATGTGTTTATTACAGGACTACAAGCCTTGCGGGGACTTGAAACTCTGTGTCCACTTTAAGCTGACCAGAAAACAGACACATAAATCATCAAAGAAGTAGAATTTGTCTAAGTTATTGATTATGTAACTGAAAATTACATGACTCATTTGTCCAATTTTACGAGGACACAATGTCAATTTTTCACGTAGACATCAACAGATGAAATATGATTCCATTTTTAAATTCACTATTTCACAAATCAATTAAAGGATTTTTATCAATTATATTTTAAGCAGTGTAACATGTCTCCCCCTACATTTTTTTCCCCCCAATTTCTCCCAGATTAGCAAGCTTCTCCTGCCAGTACAATTAAAATAATGAAGTCATAGCTGAGATATATTCTTTCTTTTCCTCCATTATGGGAAAGCATGTTACAATTCCTAAGACTTTCTCCTAGGAAAATTATTTCTTTACGGATTGTTTTGCTGATGTGATGGAGAGTATTTCCCTTTTCCCTGTACTTCTGCATCCTAAATGGCCAGATGTAAACAACAGCACCAGAAAGAATCACAGAATGAGTGGGTTGGGAAAGACCTTTAAGATCATCAAGCCCAACCATTCCTGTCCTGTACTAAACCAGATCCCTGAGCCCCTCATCTCCCCACCTGTTAAAGACATCCAGGGGCAGTGACTCAACCCCCTCCCTGGGCAGCCTGTTCCACATCCTCACAACTCTTTCAGGGAAGAAGTTTTTCCTAACATCTGATCTGAACCTGAAGAAGAAGAGGACCTAAGAGTAACATGGATAAAACCACAGGGAAAAACAAGTTGCCTGGTAAGACTGTACCCAATCACCACCTCTCTCATTCAGCCTTAGCCCAAGCCCTTTCTGCTGGGAAAGGAACACTCGGCTCTAACTAACATCTGGGTAAAAAACACGGCTTTTAGGTTCAACTAACTTTTAAAAATACATATTTTGTAGATGCACTATGAAAGTCCAGGGCAATCAGAAAAATTAAAAAATAAAGAAAAAGGTGGAACTTGTCACTACTGCAGTGAGGCTGAGTGAAGGGGAAGTCCATACAAGGCCACTGATGCCTACAACAGGGCCTTTGGCAAAGGTTAACGGCAGGCAAGGTGCACCACAGTCTCTGGCACGACGGTTAAGTGAAGACAAAATCACACCCGTTAACAGGCGGTTTTTGCAGTCCATTCAGAAGTATGTACCTCACAATGCATTAAACCCCCCTGATTTTGGCTATGGTGAGCTCACAGCATTGTGAGAACGCAGTGCCCTATGATGTAAGTGCATCCTGAGAGCTTGCTGCCATCGCTAAAACATCAGGTATGCTTCAACGTGCACAGCAGCGGCGTCAATTTCTCCTGCACATCCAGTGCTCGCAGGGAGAGAAACTGCTGCCTGAAATGCAAAGTTTATTTCACAGTAAAAAGCTAAGCTTTGGGACAAACCCCCACCCCATCACTCTTCTGCTGACTGAAACAAGCCATGCCATGCCTGAGAGAATCCGTGTGCCTGCATCCCCCATCAGTCTGTCTGCGATGAGAGGCAATAATGGCGAGAGACACTGATAAATACAAGTCCCGGCCTCTAACCTCCGCGTCCAGTGGAGACAATTACAGCTTCTCCCTCAGACTGCAACACCCAATTAACAGCTATTTCCCCCAAATCTAACACTTCAGGGTAAGTCGAATGCCATCCAGCTACTAGCATCCTCCAGGTAACTGCTTCTGGAGGGAGAGGACTATGTGCAGGCTCCTCTTCCAGGTTCACAAATGCAAATACAATTTATAGCTATGATCGAGGCAGCAAAAGAAAGGAAAAGGAGGCTGTCAAAGTGAAGTGCTGGTGAGAATCTTGGGTTACACTACCTTTACTACAGAGCCAGACCAATGTAGAAGGGCTGAAATGCACAAGCCAGAAATGGAGCAGTAGTTTCTGCCTCTTAGTGGAAGTTCAGTGTTTGAAAAGGAAGGGATACTGGAATTATCACAAGAGTAAGGTTGAAAAAAAAAAAGAACCTCTAAGTATTTGAGGTAAATTCCAAATCTTTTGAAATCTGTTCTGCCCAGCCACATGAATAATGAGCTGAAAGCATTCAGCTCTGCATATTAATCCACCGAGATGGGACACCATATGTGCCCGGAGAGGTCAGGGCTGGAGAGGAATCTTTTGACCTATGCAACTATCTTTTTGGACTGCAAGCAAGGGTCTGAAAGAGATCATTTTCCTAAGCTTTATCACCCAGAATTTTCAAGTTCAGGTTTCTATCTGGGTCGTTGGCAAGGAGGTTGGAGCTAATTCCCCTGGGGAAATGCAACTCGAAAGCGCTTGGCTCTTAAACCTGCCCGTGGTTAGGACGGACAGAGCAACGTCCATTCATCTTTCTGAAAGATGTGTGCTCTGTTCGTTTCCCATCTTTTCCACAAGAAGGGTACATCTATGTCACTGTTGCGACATCCTAGGTGCAACAGCGGCATAAGGTCATGACAACCAATCAGAAGTCACTAGTGAAGCGTTAAAGTAAACATAGCTGTTGGAGATGCAGCTCAGCTTGAAAAATGCCCCCTCCATTATTTGAGCAATTTTCTCAAGACGTGACCTGAGACTGAAACGCCTGAAATGTCAGTTGACTCTGCTTTCTGTACGTTTTGGCAACTTGCACCCTGCTAATACTTCACGATATTTCCATCCCAGCTACACCTCAGCTGCCTGAATTCCAGCGCTGTGTCCAAGTGTGTAAAAATGCCGTGTTGCTGCCAAACACACATTGTCCCACTAAGTTCCCAACTTAAAATAGCTCATCAAGTTAGGCAGGAAAAGAAAACATGCCACAGAAAGTTTTTAGAGGACCACCTGTTGTCTATTATTTTTACATAGCACTTACTCATAAATCATAACACAGGGTAATTAATCAAGCTGTCAAAGAGAAGGTCAAAGGTTATGTGGGGGAGTCAGAAGGTCATGCATGGGCTGATAGAGGTCAGGGTCACACCGCATTCCTCATTATCAAGTTGGGATGAGAGACGGCCCAAGCAAACAAAAGTGAAAGCAGATGGAGAAGTGAGTGGATAAAAAAAAAAAAGAGGCGAAAATTTCACAAACAAAAAGCAAAGTGAAAGAAGAATGTCAGTTGCCTTCAAACAAGGAGGAGAATAGAGCAGAAATACATTGAGATGTTCTCAAAAGGTCTCACACGATACAAAGGAACTACAGTTTGATGGTTTAAATACACTTAATATAACTTTCCATCGGATCTTTTTGCAAATATGAAGCGAAGCCGCGAAATGGGCACAGTGGTTCTGGTTCCATTTCACATCTGAAGTCAATGCTTTCAAGGTGAATTAGACAAAAGGAACCTATTACTGTGATGAATGCTGATGGATATATAAAATTGCTTCTAAATGCTGAAGTTTATTCCTGTTTATGGCCACAACCAATAGGCTTTCAATAAAAAACTTCTAACCTGTTTGAATGATGTATTAAGAACTACACTTTCACATACACAAATCCTCAAAAACACAAAGCATCATAAAAGTCCCTCCGGATGACACAACAGTTATAAAATATTCTATCATTACACTGACCTGAATTAGATGCAGAATACTGTGCAAAATTAGCTGTCACCCTTTCCTCAAAATCTTTGTTAATCTCATTTTGAATGTTTGCAGCTTTATCAACACATGCATCAATGTCAGCTCCTTGGTTACTGAACCGCTGTACTTGGAAGAAGATATAATTAAAATGTTTTGGCACAGAAAAGGTGAAATTGTATCTTCCCCTGTTCCCTGAGGAGTCTGTAAAACATGTAGGATATATTGACAAACACACACCCTTGTCTAGAGCCCTGACATCCCAGGTCACCCAACTGCTATTTATTTCAAAACATTCACTTTACACTTACCCAAACTGTCACCTGCTGTGTTACTAACTTTTAATGGATATTAGACCTATAAAAACAATAAACTCTTCATTTCCTTTCTGTTACTGCCTTCTAATTCCTCACTGTGCTAGGGCTGTGTCTATCTGCACGCCGAACCGCATTCCCCTCATCTCGCCGTACGCGGCATCCTTACGATGGGAAGCGGAGAGCACGCCACTGATGCCTTTTACTTCGCTATCTGTTAATTTGGTGAGAGCAGAGACACACTAATCGAACCAACTTTCAAGGCTAAAAGAAAAAAAACAACACCCACAACCCCGCCAGTGAAGCTGTGACCACGTTTTGGGTTCACTGCTGAGAAGTTCTGGAAAAAAGAATTAACTTTTTACACCTAGCTGTAATTAGCAACCCGAATACATCCATGTGTAAGATCTGCAACCCTGTTTAGCACGTTGGCTCCCAAGGCCAAAACTGAATAAACAGGTCCATGCGTTGTAAGGATTTTACCCTCCTCGCCTGTGCATGGTATGTTTGATTAGGGATCTTCTGTGCTTTCACAAGCACTAATTTCTCTAGGATTTTCAGCTGAATATTCTTTCTTGTGGCAAGAGAAATACAAGGAATGTAATTCTGTGAATTAACGGAGAAGAACTACACTCACGTCCAAATACCACTTCAGACATCATTCAATAAACCTCAGCCCCACCACCTCTCCCTGGCGTGAGATTCGGGCTATCTGGAAGAAACACTGGAGGCTGAATCATGTTGAATCTACCTCGTCCATGCAGGTGGGATACAGGGCTGCAAACAACCCATCCACAAGCCCTGCCCAGGCTGTAAAAACAAGTTTCTGCTCTTCCTTACTAAGGGCCACACAGCTTTGGGGTCCACACAACCTATGAGAGAACAAACTCACCCGTCTGCATCTTTTAACGGTACCTTATATAGGAACCCCTCCTGTGATTCAAGCCCATACTCTTGAGGGTTCCTCCCCTCCCTCCCCACCTCTCTTCAGAAACTATTTTACTTTCTTTTCCAGCAAAGACTTTGGAAGCTTCAGAGTGGTGCAAGACCTCAAACAAGAACCTCACACGCACTTCACTTTTTCCACTAAGATTTTAATTAAAAGGTTTATTTGTGTTTGTACATAACTTAAAAATTTGAAAGCAATGCACTGGCAACAATGGGAAATCAAATCATCTTCGTAAACCCCATGCCAGTAACAAGTTATGGGCTCTAATTTACTGACAGGGAAAGTGAGGAGAACAGCATTCACTCTCTGAAGGTTATGCTCAATGATCAGCCCAGTTGAAGCTGGACTGTGGGATTTTTCGAATTCCTTGGTGTTTCTAAGTGTCCCATTAGCTGACAGTGAAAGTTCTCAACAGCAAATTCGTTTTCCAATCCACTTTGCCTCCTTCCTGAGAATGTCTCACTATGTCTTAATTATTCTCATGTGTAATTCATAGTGAATATACTCCCAAATAGGCCTTAAGTATGTGGGTTTTGTACGTCGCACAACATGAAAACATAAGAAAACTTACTCTAAAACACATTTCACTTCCTTCCCTTTTGCAAT